>JAVGVS010000286.1:325000-426000 GCA_032718565.1 Distichodus sexfasciatus
GAGTTTGATTACACAAATTTGTTTCTCACAACAGTTTTTGCATTGAGTACTTTTCATTTGGCAGATAATTTCACCAATCCCTCGGCACCCTCGAGTGGCACAATCAACGCAATAAACAGCAAGTGACAGTCACACTAAGTCTTCTTTTCTCTTTCTCTGTTCCCCTCCAAGCACCTCCTTTGCCTTTTCCACAAGTCCTTGCGGTTGCTGGGGATAACGTTACACTGCCTTGCTACGCAACATTCCCAAAATAAACCATGGAGAAAATGTCTGCTCAGTGGCTGAAAGATGGCGAACAAGTTTTGTTGCTCCAATCTGGCAACATTACCAAAAACGTGAGACATTCGCGACTAGGATTGCCGTCCAAAGAGGAAGTAGGTTGGGGCGTACTTTCTCTGAATATCCAGTCTGTGAGGTTTATGGACCAAGGCACCTACCAGTGCTTCTACAAAGCCAATGATTATGAAGCACCACGAAGAGGAGACCCTGATATATGCGCTCTGATTGTTTCAGGTACAGTATAATACAACATTTCCCAATCTAGCTCTAGAGGACTCCTAAACTGCACCTCAACTCTACTGCACTATAACACAGACCTTCAACAAAGGGATTTCGAAGGATTGGAGAAATAGTTTCAGATCTCGATTGGAGACCAGGATGAGGGGGGGTTTAGTTTTGAATCCACATGCCCTAAGTGAACACTCATTAGTACCAACAACACTCTAAGACATGGGCGTCTGGCGCATGAATTCAACGCAGGTTTTCTCCATCATACTTAACCTCAGAACCTGTACAGTACACCTGGTCTCAGGTAGATGTTCACCAGAAGTGACACACCATGTAGGATGGAAAACAGGACAGGACAGGATCTCTAGAGTTCTAGAATTTTGAGACTCCAAACCAAACTTATTATTCCCGCTATGGTTAATCCGGCCTTTTTATATATATATATATATATATATATATATATATATATATATATATATATATATATATATATGTATATATATATATATATATATATATATATATATATATATATATATATATATATACATATATATACTACCAGTCAAAAGTTTGGACACATCTTCCCATTCAATGTTTTTTCTTTATTGTCATGACTGTTTAAATTGTAGATTCTCACTGAAGGCATCAAAACTATGAATAAACACATATGGAATTATGTAGTAAACAAAAAAGTGTGAAATAACCCAAAGCATGTTTTATATCTTAGATTTTGACAGTAGCCAATTCTTTTGCTTTTGATCACTGCTTTGCACACTCTTGGCATTCTCTCGATGAGCCTAAGTGAGGTAGCTCTTCACCTGAAAATGGTTTCTTCTCCAAATTGGTCTTGAAGGAGTTTCCAGAGATGCTGGAGCACTTGTTGGCCCTTTGCCTTCATTTCATGCATCCATCTCATCCCAAATCATCTCAATTGGTTTTAAGTCAGGTGACTGTGGAGGCCAGGCCATCTGGCGCAGCACTCCATCACTCTCCTTCTTAGTCAAATAGCCCTTACACAGTCTGGAGGTGTGTTTCGGGTCATTGTCCTGTTGAAAAATGAATGATGGTCCACGTAAGCGCAAACCGGATGGGATGGGATGGGATGGCATGTCGCTGCAGAATGCTGTGATAGCCATGCTGGTTCATTGTGCCTTCAATTTTGAATAAATCCCTAACAGTGTCACCAGCAAAGCAACCCCACAACATCACACCTCCTCATCCATGCTTAACGGTGGACACCATACATGGAGAGACCATCCGTTCACCTTTTCTACGTCGCACAAACACACGACGGGTGGAGCCAAAGATCTCAATTTGACTCATCAGACCACAGCACAGATTTCCACTGGTCTAATGTCCATTCCTTGTGTTTTCTGGCCCAAAGAAATCTCTTCTGCTCGTTGCCTGTCCTTAGTAGAGGTTTCCTAGCAGCTGTTTGACCATAAAGGCCTGATTTTGTTTTAGCCCCTCTGGAACAGTTGTTGTAGATGTGCCTGTTAATAGAACTCTGTGTGGCATTCCAGCCGGGTACTGATCTGAGATGCTGTTAACTTGCGGTTTCTGAGGCTGGTGACTCGGATGAATTTATCCCCAGCAGCAGAGGTGACGGGTGGAGCCAAAGATCTCAAATTTGGACTCATCAGACCACAGCACAGATTTCCACTGGTCTAATGTCCATTCCTTGTGTTTTCTGGCCCAAAGAAATCTCTTCTGCTCGTTGCCTGTCCTTAGTAGAGGTTTCCTAGCAGCTGTTTGACCATAAAGGCCTGATTTGCGCAGTCTCCTCTGAACAGTTGTTGTAGAGATGTGCCTGCTACTAGAACTCTGTGTGGCATTCAGCTGGGTACTGATCTGAGATGCTGTTAACTTGCGGTTTCTGAGGCTGGTGACTCGGATGAATTTATCCTCAGCAGCAGAGGTGACTCTTGGCCTTGCTTTCTTGGGACGGTCCTCATGTGAGCCAGTTTCGTCATAGCGCTTGATGGTTTTTGCGACTGCACTTGGGGACACATTCAAAGTTTTTGCAATTTTCCGGACTGACTGACCTTCATTTCTTAAAGTAATGATGGACTGTCATTTCTCTTTACTTAGCTGATTGGTTCTTGCTATAATATGAATTTTAACAATTGTGAAATCAGGCTGTCAGCTGTGTACTAACCTGACTTCTGCACAACACAACTGATGGTCCCAGCCCCATTAAGAAGGCAGGAAATTCCACAAATGAACCCTCACGAAGCTCATCGAGAGAATGCCAAGCGTGTGCAAAGCAGTGATCAAAGCAAAGGGTGGCTATTTTCAAGAATCTAAGATATAAAATATGTTTTGGGTTATTTCACACTTTACTTCACCCTTCACATTTTACTACATAATTCCATGTGTGTTCATTCATAGTTGTGATGCCTTCAGTGAGAATCTACAATGTAAATAGCAATGAAAATAAAGAAAAAACATTGAATGGGAAGTTGTGTCCAAACTTTGACTGGTAGTGTGTGTGTATTTTTATATATATATATGACTGCAAAAGTTAACTATTGCTGTTCTGTATTTGTTAACACAATCTGATTAGATCTGCAAAGGACAACAGCTCCGCCAGCAACGCCAAGCCTGACTGCTCACATCATTGGGCTCATCTCTGATGCCAGCAATGACAGCACCACAGCAGCGCAAGGCACTGTGGGAGGTATGATCATGGGCGTGACTTGGGTGTACACATTGCTGTATCTCGGCTGTTGACTTGTGATCACACTGCATGCAGCGTGCATTTTAAACCCCAGTGTAAATAGGACCTGAGAGTTGGTAACACTGCTCAAAGTCTTTGGCTGTGGATGTCATGTTGTGTATTTGTTATGGGTGCTAATTTGAATGTGCCTTCTCCTAGTGACATCAGCGCCACCAACAGCGCCACGCACGACTGCTTATGTTATGGGGCTCATTCCTGATGACAGTAACGACAGCACCACAGCAGCACAAGGCACTGTGGGAGGTACGGTCATGGGCACGAGATCATCTGAGCAGGCTGATCGGAATTGCTTTATTAGCCCGCCGCATTTCTCTTTCTTCTTACTAGCAAATCACAAGTGCCTCAAAGCAAGTGTGGTATTTTTGTGACGTTAGAGCTTCTTTCAGAGCCGAGTGGGACTGCTGGCATCTTTGGGTTCTTCGCTGAGGCAAAGGATGACAGAAGTACAGAGCGGAACGCGGTGGGAGGTATTTTCTACAAGATTATTATATATATATATAAATGTTGCTTAATTCATTCTTTTATACTAGTGGAAATAAAAACAGATTTTGAAAGCAGAGGAATTAGCATCTCCTCTAAAAGCCACGTAGCTCTTATTTAGCATAATTAAAGAAAATCTGCAAAGGAAGCAGTGCTCATTTTAACAGTTAAATTGTGCCAATAAATCTAACAAGAACTATGATTGCACACTTAATCCTTTCTAGCAGCATCAGAGCCAGCGACAAGGTCAAGCCTGACTGCTGACGTTATGGGGCTCATCTCTGATGCCAACAACAACAGCACCACAGCAGCGCAGGGCACTGTGGGAGGTACGGTCATGGGCACTAGATCATCTGAGCAAGCCGACTGGAAGCTTTTATTAGCCAGCTGGATTTTATTGGCTTCTTTTATTGCCCAGACGTTTCCTGTCACTGCCAAATCAAGATTGAAAATTTGTTGTGTTTTTTTGTGATATAATTTGTGTTTCCTCCTTCTCATATTAGAGCTTCTTCTAGAGGCAAGTGTGTCTGCTGACATCTCTGGGTTGTTTGCTGATGCAAGTGCTGACAGACCTACAGAGCAAAACATGGTGGGAGGTATATTCTACAAAGACTTTTTTTTTATGATTATATGATTTTTCTAATTAGTGTTATGCTTTCATTTGCAGTTGGTAATTCATCTGTGCAATTAAAGTTCACTTTTATTTTGCATATTTAGAGAACATCTAAAGCAGAAGCAAGTCTAAGTCTCTAACAGAAGACACTACAGTGGGCTCAGAAAATAGTGAGAAAGAAAATCAGCAGTTTAATATAATTGTGTCATTTTTCCATATAGAGAATTCTTGAAATTTACTGGCTTTCCAACCGAGGCCATGCATGAGTTAATCTAGATAGCTACTGAAAGGTTTATCAAATTGATATTAATGAATTAACGGCACGGCACGGTGGCGCAGTGGTTAGTGCTGCCGCCTCACAGCAAAAAAGTCCTGGATTCAAGCCTGGGCTGTAAGGTCGTTCTGTGTGGAGGTTGCAAGCTCTCCCCGTGTTCGTGTGGGTTTTCCAGTCCAAAAGCATGCAATATACGTTAATTGGCGACTCTAAATCGACCCCGTAAGGTGTGAATGAGAGTATAATTGCGTGAGTGTGTGTGCCCTGCGGGGTGTTGGCGCCTGCTCAGGGTTGTTCCCCGCCTTGCGCCCGTGGGTTTCCGGGATAGACATGTTTCTGGTCAGGGGCACCCCCCCGCCCCACCCCCAGCCCCCAGCCCCCACCGTTCCCAATGAATGAATGAATGACTGAATGAATTAATGAATCAAACCAACATCTGACAGTGAAATAATAGAAACAGGGTATTAGAGTTTTAAATAATGTCAAGAAAAATCCTTTGTCCAAATCTGCAGAATGTTGCACACTCAGTTGAACTGTGTTTACAGCATCAGAAGCCAGTCATCTTATGTCACAGCTTATATCAGGTTGCAGATTCTCGCCTCATTTTCCAGCCTGTAATTATAACTTGGAGTGACACTTGAACACGCTCTCGCAACTGGGAGCTCTTAATTAGCTTCTGGAGAATCCACTGTGTCATGAACACGACACGAGGCCCAGCAGTTTCACATATGTGTTTGTCTCTTTGGCTCTGACAAAGGCAGTGGTGAGTCTTTTTGGGAACCTTTGGCAAAAATTCACACCAATAAAAACCCCAGCTTATATCTCCATTATCCTATAATAAGTAATGTAATACTAGCAAAATATTGAGCAATTTCCTTCGGGATGAATAAAGTTTCTGATTCTGAAAAATGCTACGTATAATTATTCATATTTCAAACCTGAGGTCTCCTGGTCACTCTAGCCTTGCCACTGCACCACTGCTGTAATTTAAAGCATGTCAGCTCTCGGCGGGCTCGTGACTTGCCCGGGGCTTTAAATGGTTAAGTGCCTTGACTGTTGGGAAAAGTTGCCTCAAGAGCCACCTCACACAGGAATCCCGGAATATTTCCAGAGGCCCCTGTGATTCCCAGAACGTCGCCATTTTGGAGTGTTCACACAAGCAGTCAAAAACCCAGGAAGGTTGTAAATGATACAAGGACTTCACCAGTTCTCTTGTAACCGAAAGGTCCGCAAATATATTTGTGTTCCAAACACATTGGCAAGTGGGAACTCCCAGGTTCAAGTACAGCTCAATCCCGCTTTCAGCTCTACCTCTATTGGTCCCGGAGCAAGAACCTTAAATCCAAATGGCTCGGCATGAGAGCTTGCGTGAAATGCCACAAATGTAGATTTCACTCAGGGTCTGTTTATACGTATGCGGATATTTTTATAAATGCATATTTTTTAAGAACACCCTCCAAAGTGAAGATTTTTCAAAACACTGGATTCCGTGGACAAATGTAAACGAGTAAAACGCAGTTTTCTTAAAATGATGTCGGATTGAAAGATAGAGGGGCTAAGCCTCTAGGGGTGCGGTTAGAGCTACACGCGATTAATCGATTAATTCATTGTTTGAAAAGTATTTATCAGGACCTGTTATCTGACCCACGTTCTTTCCTTCCCTGCCTTCTTGTGGTAAACATTTGCATTTGGAATCATTTTGTCTTCTAGTGTGTACGGAATTTTTTATTTACTGAATGTCGTGTAAACACAATTTAAAAAATGAATGAGTAAAAAAATAGGCGTTTAGAAAAATATCCGCATATGTAAACTGGCCCTAAAAAAATATGCATTTGAGGTGACTAAAACTCTGTTTATGTGTAAACGAAAGGCCCAAACGTATAAAAAGAATGTGTTCATAAAAATATCCGCATCCGCATAAGCACCAACACCAACTTGCTCGTGCGGTTGACAGTTTACCACCCTTTTGTTGTGTGTCAGGTGAAGGAGGCCCCTGGCAGGTTCTTCAGGAGCACCAGGTTCCCTGGGTTTTCATTGGGATCGTCAGTGGAGTTCTCGTGATGACTGCCTTTTGCTTGAGCACGTTACAGGCTCTGGGGAGACT
Organism: Distichodus sexfasciatus; assembly: GCA_032718565.1. Classification (NCBI taxonomy): domain Eukaryota; kingdom Metazoa; phylum Chordata; class Actinopteri; order Characiformes; family Distichodontidae; genus Distichodus; species Distichodus sexfasciatus. The sequence continues at coordinate 331,722 of JAVGVS010000286.1, forward strand.
TTGATGGGTAGGTGGATTTTTAAAGGGGTGTTGGTGGCCTACTGGTAGAACACTCACCTTTGGACCAAGAGGTTGTGGGTTCAAATCTGCCCTCTGGCATTACCAACATTGGGTCCCTGAGCAAAACCCTTAACCTTAAGTTGCTTTCAGGGGAACTGTCCCTGAAATTAGGAAATATAAGTTGCTCTGGATAAGAGTGTCTGCTAAATCATGTAAATGTCATGTCACCATTAGATTTCATTCATGTTTAGTCACTTGAACATTTTTTTGAGAATGCCAGTCTATGTTATTAAAACATACAATCCATCAGGAGTTTACACAGCGTTTTTGTGACTGAAAACCGCTCCAGTTTCACCTTCTAAAGTCGGACTAGTTGGCCTTAAAACATACATGTAGGGCTGCAACTAACGATTATTTTCTTAATCTATTAATCTACTCTGCCTTGTTCTCGTCTCCTTTTCATTCTTCTGTCATGGCAGTCAGCATCAAGTTTAATGGTGCCCTACTGCCCCTGCAGCTTTGGTTAGCTTACTGCTTCCACATTAGGGGATAACCACTGTATGTATGTGTATAATAACATAGACCCAACTAATCGATTATTAAATTAGTTGCCAACTATCTTAATAATCAATTTTAATCGCTTTAATCGTTTTGTTGTTGCAGCCCTACATATATGACATGTTTGCATTGCTGAAGATGCAATTTAAAAATGTCTGAGGATCAAATTAGAAGTTTTTTTTTGTTAGTCTAACATTCAACAAAGTCATTGTAAAGAGTCTGAGGGCTCTGAAGCTGAACTGAAAAACCATGATTCAAACGTCAGTCCAGTTTGCATTTTGGGATGACAGAACCTGACCCAAGCATTAAATATAATACATTTATCTATTAAGCTTTGCTACTTTGTAACTATGCAGTCCTAAGCTAGCTTTTACAGGAGAGTTGAATTGATCTGACCTCTTCTGTCCGATACTAATACTGAGTTTTACTGAGTTTTGGGTCACTACAGCGTACTGATCCGATACCAGTGTTTTATTAAAGCTGTATTTCTCTCTCTGTAGCTGAGACTGGGATTATTCTTTTGTATGTAAGACATTAATGTGCAGAGTCACGCTGAATATGACGATAACTATGATCATTTGATAAGACTGACCTGAGGAAAATTAGACATGGTTTTGTGCCAAACTGTCCCTTTAACCTGTGTTCCTAATTAGGAACTTGACATACAGTATCTCAGCTACTCACTGAAATTTCCCATTGAGTCGGAGTCATGTTGTGTAGCCACAATGTGCTATCACTTCCATGATTTGTAGATACAGAATGTTTTTGAACGTCGGTGTTTCAAGCTGGCCTCATTTTTCGATTTTAATTTGAAACAATATTAATTTGTAATGAACAATCATTATTGTGTCCTCTTTAACGTTGTTAAATTCCTTTTCAACAATGTCATTTCAAAATTAAGTTCCCAAACTCATCTCTCTTGTCTGTTCGCCCCAGGGTTCCCAGGTGTAATGCCGCTTTACTCGGTCTGAACGATGGAGGACAAAACCAAGATTTCTTTTGTCTCTGGACTGTTGTTTGAAAGAAAATGATCATTTTGCTTAATCACAAACTCATTCTGAGGTCTGGGAAAACATTCTAAACCACAGTATGTCAGTACAAACCCTAAATCCTCCAGGCATTCAACGTTTCCGTAATTCACTCTCGTCACAAAATTTTTGAAAGCTTCAAATAGAAGGTCCAAAAGATAAAACTCTTTTGCTAACTTAATTACTGCTAACTAACCCAGATTTCCACGAGTTACTGCTAACTTCCTTTTAGCACTTTTGCTAGCATTACAATATCAAGCGGAAATTGATTATTTTGTCAATGTGAACAGACCACAGAACAGCATAGTACACAGTGATCCCCCATGAAATGTTTCCTCTGCATCCATGAAGGAACAGTGAGTAGCTTTTTGTTTTTGGCAGCGTCCAGGGAGCAGTATTTGGGAACGGTACTTTGCTCATGAGGACCTCAGTGGGCCAACTCCCTAAGCGTTACACGACCAACTGTCCCACATTGACACTTGCTAGTCAAAATTGGTGTTAGTTGTAAACCTAACAAAAGTCTTACTTTGTTCCAGGTTAGTTTTCTAAAAATGTAAGTAACATTCATCACGGAATTTAGCATTAGCTGAAATTGGCATTAACAAAGGATGTCTTTGTATTTAAATGGGTCTTCGGAATTACTGTCATGTTTTATTGCGTCTGCTGTTTTAATAGGTAATGAAACTAATTCGCTGCTCATTTTAGTGCTCTTTGGTATTGTGAACTAGCATAAATTGGTTATGTAATAAAGAGGAAAAGGGTGAATCTACTTTGCTGAATTGTTATTAATGCTAATTTCGGTTAGAGCTTGTTGCTAAGACCGCATTGTGTAGTAGTAAAAATTAGTATTAGTGAAAATTGGTGACGGCAAACATCATTTTGTTCCTTGTCACGTTTTTTTTGTGGTAGAGTAACTGGTAGACTGTTAATGATAAGATTATCAGCTGACCTACTCTGTACACTAATGTTGGTTTTAACAGCTGTTAATGAACTTTATATTATATAAGTATATTTATTATATTTTCTCATCTTGGGCACTGAAAACTAGCCTAACTCGCTTCTCAACTAACCAAAACAGGAGAACACACCTCATCCGCTAGTTTAACTTATGCTAATTCCGGGTAACATTTCACATTGTTAGCTAACAATTTAGCAAGGTCTTTTGAAAAATAAGTTATCTGAGCTTCTACATTGTGAAACTCTCCATAATTATCAGCGATTAGCATTGCATTCACAACACGGCTTCGGCGGCAGTGTAACATTGCTCTGTAAGAATTTACAGAAGATTTGTTATTCATTTTGCACAGATTGAAGTTTCAATAAACCATTGTCAAAACTGCCTTCTTCTTACACCCTTTTTTTGGGGTCTGGGCTGGAATATATGATCGACACAAAAGGAATATTAAGTAAGCACAACACACCACATCCCTTCCATACGCTTAAATAAATGCACTTTCTCAGCAAGAGATCACTTTATTAAATTCGGACAATTTTTTTTTGCTGTCAATAAACCAAACCATGCGTGATACTGGAACCGATCCAACTTAACAAAATGTGCACATAAAACCATGTCACATATCTGGCAGTTGGTGGAAGAGGAAATGAACCAAATTGAACAAATGAACCATTATTTAAGCATGCAGGAAAAATTACAACAGCAAGAATTAAGGGGGAGACAGACCGTATAACAGACTTTTTTTAAAGTAACTGTGTGAAATGAAGCAATCCAACTATCAGAATTTTATTGTAAATTGGGGGAATACAAAGGATCTCTAAGACTGATATTAAGATTGGTAGGTAATTCTTCATTCTTTTTGGGCAACCGTGTAAAAAATGGAAAGTATTGATGGTTTATCGCAAATATTAAACAGATTTTGACCACCGTTGTGCACAGTAGCCGTCGTTATGGCGTTATGTGACCAGAATAAAGATGTGTAGAAACAAAATGAGAACATCTGTATCAGGAAACAATAGACTTGCAGGTCATGATATAATCCGGTAGGCATCCAGCTTTAAGGTCAGTTCAGAAAATAAATACTAAGAAGTTCACTGTCCACCACAATGGAGATGTGCGATTGTGGTCGTGGGAGTGTGTGTGTGTGTGTGTGTAGCAGTGATCAGGTGCTGGTGGCTGCTGTGAATACGGGTCCCGCGTGGACGCTGTCCCCTGCAACCTCCCCCATGGCCTGCAGTGCCACGGTGGCTGCCATGGCCTTGGCGTGCTTCTTATTGGGGCTGGCGGTCTGAGGCTGGTAATCGCTGCCGTTCACCACCACCTGCAGCCAGAGTAAACACAAGCTGAAGTTAACAGAGAAGGTCAGTACAGTCCAACGCCACCCTACTGACACTCTAACCCAAGTAGTTCTCAAACCTTTTCTGCAAAGTCCTCCCTTCTTCTTACCCATTCGTTGCCTTATTTGTGCTTCAGTTACTCAAGTTTGCTTTATAGTAATGTTTGCCCCTGCGGCCATATGACTAGACGCTACTTTTTCAACCCTAATAAACCAAGCGTCACTCAGATAAACATCTGCGCTGGAGCTGCCGATTGGAAGCTTGTGAGAAGTTTGTCAATGTTTGACGAATTGGGCGGTGGTGGCCTAGCGGTTAGGACACTCGCTTCTGGATCAAAAGGATGTGGGTTCGAGTCCTACCTCTGGCATTTCCTTCACTGAGTCCCTGAGCATAAGCCTCAACCCCAAGCTGCTCTCAGGGAGACTGTTCCTAAAATTAGGAAAGTTGCTTTGGATAAGAGCGTCTGCTAAATGCTGTAAATATAACAGTTCGGACCTACTTCAGTGCGATCTTGACTTGAACTTGGATCTACGAAATATGTTCTTAGTTTTCCCTAATAAAATCTAGAAGTTAGAAGCATGAACCACCATGTTTCACTGAACCTTCATATGAGGAGCCGGTGTGAAACAGGATTTCGGTCAGCGTTCCCGCCAAAAATATGTAAACGTCCCAGGACATGTGTGATTTCACCCATCCATAGAGGGCGCAGTGGGCAGTTACCGGTTAGAAGTGCTTGGGGACGGTACCTCAGTGATACCTTTACTCTGATCACAGGGGGACAACTCCCTAACCGTAACAACCAACTGGGAACATGGAGGACTAAAGGAGAAGCACCGTCTTGCTTTCTTTGTTTCTCAGTTCCAGATATGAAGTCCTTAAAATGTGTATCCAATAAAAGATGGCCTTACTCAGTTTTTGTGTAAAAACTGAGGTCCAGTTGCGCAGACATGGGTGGGTTTATTTTTTATTTTTAGCATTAAATAAAGGACCACCTTGATCAAAAGCAGAGTGTGCACTAGCCTTAAAGAGGAAGTTTTTCCGGTGGTCAGGGCCACTGTGGTGTACCATGATGAACTCTGGCTGCGTCCATTTCTTCTTATTGCACAACTCCATTAAAGCTGACACGGGGTGTTTCCCTGTAAGACATGGTGATGAAATCAGGGGTCAGACAAGGTGTTACATTTTTAACTTGGTGACCGTTGGGTAGCCGTTACAGATCGTTTTTCTATATATTTGTTTTAGGCTTATTCTAGTGTGTGTGTGTGTGTGTGTGTGTAGTTAATAGCTATACACGCTTTATGTTGTGTCCAGGACGTCCTGCACTACTCAGATTTCTCATAGTTTGATGTGTTGAAAACTGACCTGCACCTGTAGAACTGTTTTTGGCTGTATGTAGTATAAACCTGCTGAAACTGTAGACGTAACTACTAGAAATAGTAAGAACAGTGTCTGTTTTATTGACTTGTTGATATTCCTGAAGAACAACGTATCTGGAAACGCTGGTTCACGGACTTATTTTAAAGAGCGTTTACCTAGAAGGTCCTTCATCACCACCAGATTGCCGGACTTTTGGGTTTTCTCCCCCTCGGCCACCAGACCTGTGTGGACCGATTTGAGCACAGTTAATGCAGTTGTTACCTTCAGCACACACCTCCCATTTACACACACACACACGCGCACGCGCACACGCACTCTTCCATACCCTTGCGGTCGGTTTTGAAGTCGATCACAATGGGTTCGACGGTGCCTTCCCTGTGTTTGCCCAGGCCTTCGCCGGCACGCCAGCCCATCTTCCTCATCAGCAGCTCGCCCATGCCCCCGGAGACCGGCGCTGCCCGCAGGAACTGGTCCTGGACGGAGAGGAGGGGACACACACGGGCGCGAGGACGGAGAGAAAGAGAAGGCAGACAGGCAAAGAAAAAGGTGTGAGAGGCCACGGAGAGATGACTAACTACTTGGCAGCAAAAATTCGTCGTCCCGTAATGTTTAGCTTAACGGTAATGCTTAGTAACAACAACTTAATTTTTATGAAACAAAGCACTGTTTTGGAAAGTCTAAACTTAAACCTTGAGTATTTAATGTTGAATTAAAATTAGTAACGTTAGTATAAATGACGACAAATGAATTGATGTTAATTTTTGCTAACAGCCTTCCTTGACAAGGCGTTGATACCCCTGACGAAGGTAACAATACGTTCAGCTGAAGTAGACAAACACAAAAAATAAGCAATGGCAGGAAACAAAGGGTTTCGATCAGAGAGGAATACAGAAAGAAGGGTGCTGTATGCCGTACGTACCTAGGCCCCCATCACCGGCCGTGCATCTGACGTGAATAGAAGGGGCCTGACCATGGCAACAAGGCAGCTACATGGACTGACCCTGCAACGAGTTTCCATACAGAGGGGTGAGAGTTCACAGGTCAGACTGTGAACCCCCACCCCTCTTCCGTTCGTGCTCCCCCAACCACCCCACCAAACCCCACCCCACCCCACCCCATCCCACCCCACACTCCCTCATCTTCCATCAGCAAGGGGGAGGAAAAGAGCTTTTAGTGCGTTGAACAAATGCCCACTACTGACCACCGACATCCAAGTCGTTCTGGGGTGCGTTTCCCAAAAGCGTAGTTGCTAACGTATTGCTAACTATGTTGGCGACTAACATTGTGTACATTAGCAACTGGCACAGTGTTGCTAACGTAGTTAGCAGCACATTAGCGACTATGCTTTTGGGAAACGCCCCCCCGGACGTCCCTGTCAGTCAAAGTCCCTCCTCATATATGTTTTCTCTCAGCACATCATGTCCTGTTGAGGCACACACTTATTACTTCGCTTCTAGGACCCCAATCCTGACCCTCGTGGACTCAAGCAGTCTGAACCACGCTAATAGAGACGCACCAATCGATTTTATTTTTTTTTAAACTGGTACGTTACGGATTCCTGGACTTTGGATATCGGATGTCCAAAGTCTAGGGATCTGTACTGCTACTGACACAGATTGCTGGGCTTAAGGTGCGGACGCTAATATTGAGCATCGCACCGGTGCCAGGATTTTTGGCGTGTGACGCGAATGAAATGAATTCATTATATATTATATTTATCATGCAATCAGTTAACCATAAAATGACCCACTGTGCTGATACGAACGCCAAAAATGTACATTCCAAAAAGATGAAAGGACAATTTGTTCTCGGAGTCATTCGAAAACCGTGTCTGTACACTGCAAATTGTCTTCTTAGTGCATACACATTAAGGAATGGCACAGCGCTTGTGGCCCAACAGGGTTAAGGTTGTGGAGCTTTGTGGCTGTGTTACGGGGGGGAAAAAATGTAACAACCAAAAATGTCGTACTACAATCATAACTAAAATAAAGCTCAATTACAGGAATCGCATAATTGCTTGGAATAATTGAAATTCCAGTGTAAAACTATCAAATGAGAGCCAAACATAAACATGCAATCACAATTCAAAAACTAAACCCAACATGATGATGATCCACACTGATATTAGTTAGTATTTTAATAGAACAGACTGGCCTATTGTTACCGATACCCGATCCGGCGTTGGATCGCTGCATCCCTAAACCCAAAGAGGCAAATTTGGCCATGTGAGAATCCCACCCCTGATCACACAGGCTCGTGGGGTGGAAACGCCATGGCATCTCTCAGCAAGAAGTCGCCAGGTGTCTTCAGGTCAAAATAAAAAGGGATTTCCAAGTCCAAATGTAGAGATCAGGGATCGAGTTAAGATAGCGTAGCTTCGGGCCAGCGCACATGATCTAAAATACTTTAGACTTTCATTTGTATCATTGTTGGATGAGAAATCAAAGAGTAGCAACCATCTGGAAAAGTGACTGGAAGACTAGACCACGGTAACACGTCAGATTATTGCAGTAGCATTTTGCTTTCGTTCGTTTTTCAATCCAGTTTGGGTTTACGGTCTCGTTCAAGAGGAGGGTGGCAGGTGACTTACTTCAAGTCCTGTTCCATTCTCCCCTCTTTGAAAGAAGACTTTCTAAGTAGGCAATATTTGAACACCTGAGGTGTGATGCCCCTCCTGCAAAGCACCTGCTATAATAAAATTTCACAAAACAAGAACACATCTGCATCACCCTGCTGAAAAGGTGGAACCACTTCACTCCAACAAGGAAACGCTGAAACAGGTTTTCCGACACGAAACATTAAGCAATACAGTCAGCCAGTAAGGGTCGGCCGATTATCGGAGGCGTTTTGAAGATGAGCGTTATCGGCGTTTCATCTTGACCATCACCGGTTTGATCGCTGCTTCACAACAGTCTCTGATTGGCTGTATGTCACACGAGATTGAACTGGAGTAGAGAACACGCTGAGCAGCTTTGCTTTCTTCACCACAACCTTGCTGCTGATTATGTGGCCGAGATGATATTTTCGTTTACGTTTGTATATAGTTGTGTGAACTTCAGTGTTGCCCAAACTGTTCGGTTACGTCATGAAGCACTTGTGTGTTTTTTCGGGGGGGGTTTTTCCGTAATTGTGGGTAGGAACGCAAATTTTGGTTCCGTGTGGCCTGTTTGCTCAGGGTCGTATTAGCGGCGCACCCCGCAGATTTTACGTGCTGCGAGGCTTTTCTTTGCCTCAGGACGTTGAGGAAGCTGGGAGGGAACGATGAGAGCCTCGCTGTGTGTGTGTGCTGCTGCTAACTCAAAATCCCGATCCCTGCGTGCGGTGAGTACCGGCTGGTGTCTGCTAGCTACACTTAATATGTAATACTAAAACACTTAAGTCTCAAATGTAAGTTTCACAGTTACTAAATGTTTCGTTTATTAAGTTCAATTTCATTTATGAACAATAACATTATTTAAATAAAGTTTTGTGTTGGTGTTTGTAAAATTCAACATTTTGAGAGAGATTTTCTTTCTCTTTTTCGCACACTGGTTCCAAATATCGACTATCGGCCTCGTTAACGCAATCGTTATCAAAGGCGGTCCTGAAAAATCAGCCTGAAACTTCTGCTTTGAAACATTTTGTTTGCCAAAAAGCGGTACATTTCAAGAACGTTCTAGTTTCTGGTCATTTTAATTGACATTTTTTATGCTAGTCGTTTTGTGAGAGCTTTTGTTTCGCAAAACACATTTTTACATTTGAGTTTCACGGTCGAGTCATTTTAATATATCTGCAATGAGACTTTACCGGCACACACCGCTTTTTAAATTTTTTTTTATCTTGACGTCTTATCCTAATTATCCCTTTGTTTTCCTTCACCAGAGTCACTGAACATTCGCTTTTTGGATTCACACACTCTGAGAAGCTAAAATGACCTCTGACCTTGACTCTGGACAGCACATTAAGACACAGGAATATGCGAGACCCGCACGATGGAACTGTGGATGTGGACGCGTCGAAGTTGGGAGTGTTGAAATGTTAGCTAGTGACCTCGCAAAGGAGGTTAGTTTGTGTTCTAGACGAGTCTTCCTAAAAATTACGCCCTTCCGTTTTCCGTCTGTGTGCATCCACGGTGCAGCCCTAGTGAGTCTCTGGGAAAGTGATGGTTGCCATCATGTGTTGATTAGCGCAGAGAGACGGTTGCTTTTGACGGCTTAAAACGTCTACTATTTTTTTTGGGGTGCAGGATTCCGAAAATCTGATGATTCGAATCGATTCCGATTCTTGGGCTCACGATTTGATTCACGATTCAGAAACGATTCACCATTAAATACGTTTGAATTTGTTTGCACATTGCTGTTTTGAGTTGCCTTTCCCATTGGACTGTGGCAGATCAACACGAAACGTCACATGGAATCAAACGTGGTTTACTAAATGTATTTTTTTGGGCGTGCGCTGCGTGCTGTTGTTCACTCCTCGCTCTAGTTTCCACAAGTTTTTCTCTCGTTTGCGGGCACCAGGGAGCCGCCACCAATAGGCATGAGACTTGGGATGTCCGTATTAAATCTATATTAACAGGCATATGATAAGCAGTAGGTAATAAACACTTAAGCAGCCGCAATCTATTTTATTTGTGAGTTGTACATTTGTACTTTAGCCAAATACAATATGGTGAAACCTTCTGTACCGTATGACACGTCTGACTCTGTCGCACCTCTGCTCTTTACACCTCACCGTTGCTGTGATGCGCATGCTGCTATACGGACCATCTCTTTCATGGTGCACTGAAACGCTCTCTGAAAAGACGTCTAAGAATGAGAAAAATGTCTATACTTACAAACTGTACAGTATCACTATTGCTACAACATTGCCATAATATTTGCACAATTTTTGCACTGCCTCTACTATTGGCACAACCGTTAAACATTAAAAATTAACTAACTATATCTGCACAAATTATTGAAAAGTATTGCACGGAATGGTTCTCCAAATGCTGCTATAATATCTGTACAAACTTAAATTTCAGTCAGACTTCTATTAATAGACTGGATATCGAAATCTTTCATATTCTATGTCTATTCTAGGGCTGCAACAAACGACTATTTTTGTAATCGAGTAATCTATCAATTCTTTTATCGATTAATCGAGTAATCGGATAAAAAAATGTAAGTGAAAATGACAATACGTTTGTTATTAGGCTTATTCTACTGTGAGTAGAAGTTAGTCATATACGCTTTATGTTGTTGTATTCAATTGAAAATGAAGAAACATGAAGTTCAAGGGTCATTTTGAATCAATTTGGCCAATAAAATGAGTTGCTTTTGGCCTTTCTGGAAGAGAACTGCATTTCCCACAATCCCCTGCGCACGCCTCGGAGCCGCGTCACAATAAAGGGTTCAGCTCGTTGCGGAATGAACTATGAAAAAAATCGATGGGAAAATCTTAATAAATGTCTGTATTGTGAGTGGAACGCTGGTTGTTGTGGTTATTTATCAGCTAAATTACGTGTTTTGTCTGTAATAAAGGGGACGTTTTGACGGAAACGGAGCGTTTTAGCGAGTAATGGCGCTTACAAACAGCGTGCGTGTTAACATCGCAAAAAATGTCATTTATGCGTTTTCATGAATTTACTTCTGTTTTTGTGCACGGAATATCTCACAAATACGTTCACACACAGAGGGATCTATTCTCGCCTTGATCGCGCCACTGAAGATATTGTGCGTCATTAATAAGCGTCTGTGTGAAACACAAGCGGACATGCTGTAGCCATTTAAATGACTTAAACGAAGCTTCGATTCTAGAAAAATTGCCTCGACCATTTTTTGTAATCGAAGTATTCGAGTTATTCGAATAATCGTTTCAGCTCTAGTCTATTCCACGTGCCCTAGCTGTTCTTTGTTCTCTATTTCTTGTTGCACTGTGTAAACTGGAGCCACGTCTTCTCGTCTCTCTGTATATCTGTACAATATATAGAAGAGATGATAAAGTTTACATCAACAGGACCAATCAGTTTCACGCGTTACACGTCGGTGGGAAACCGTGTCCCTCTGCTGTTTTCAGTGGTGCGCGCTCCCGCGGGGACGTTTTTTTTCCCGCGTAACACCTGCACCGCTGAGGTGCCGCCTCACTCCGACGTGTTCATTACGTTGTGCAGGTGTAGCCTAAGTTAAGCTACGTTCGTCAAGTGTTGCGGAAATCATTTTTACCTCCGGATTAGCTTGAACAGTAGGATATGGCACACCCCTAGTGTGTGTGTGTGTGTGTGTGTGTGTGTGTGTGTGTGTGTGTGTGTGCGTCGGGACGGAACTCGGCCCTGTGCGGAGAGCTGAGAGCAAAGGAGAATTGTAATTGCCTTTTGTTGTGGACTCGTGCTGGCGGAAAAAGTTAACCAGTGCCATTCCAATACGAATCGATTTTCTGGAATCCATGAATCGATTCTGAATCGACAGAGAAAGAATCGCGATTCGATACGATTTTTTTTTTTTCTGCACTCCTACTATTTTCCCCTCATGATCTTGGCCTTTGTAAGGAAGCATAACAAGCTACTCAACAAGTCATGTCCAAATTCAGTGATGAATTTGATGATCAATTTAAAACGATGAACGATTTCAGATTTCACAGACACTGGCTGAATTTTTGGGGTTTTTTTTTGTAAATACGACCTCTAAACATATCGGCGTAACAGTTCCAAGCTGGTATTTGAGAGTTTTCTTGGACGCCTTTAGAGATTTAGAAATTCAAATACGGAACTTGTTCAGTTGTGAAGTGGGTACAGCAATAAGCAGGGACAATGCAGATGACCGTTGGATGTGGTAAAGCACTGCCCTTTTTTTATTAAAGATCTGAGTTAGCATATGGGGTGCAAATAGGAAAAAATGACGGACAATACTCTCGTAGAGGCTGGAAGCTCTGTACTTCTAATAAACTAGCCGTTTTATTTCCTGAACCAAACAAATTTAAACACTGTATACTTAATGAAAACGACAACGCGGTAGATCTGCGTCAGGGCTTTACCTTCTTGATCCAGGCCTGTGGGCCGCTGTTGGACAGCTCTTCAGATGAGAGCACTTGTGCCCCCGTGGAACCAGTGAAGAGGCCTGGGATGGTGTTGGACTGGGCCCAGGCGTCCACCTACCAAAAATGAGCAATCAGGAATTAGCTAAATACAGATATGAGATTACATTAAGCCAGTCCCTAACGCGTTATATACAGTGGTGTTTGAACGTTTGTGAACCGCTTAGAACGTTCTATATTTCTGCATAAAAATGAGGTTAAACATCGTCAGATTTTCACACAAGTCGTAAAAGTAGATGAGGAGAACCCAATTAAACAAACGAGTCAAAGATATTATACTTGATTATTTATTTACTGAGAGAAAACAAGCAATATTACATATCTGTGAGTGGTAAAAGTTTGCTTTCAGTATCTGGTGTGTCCCCCTTGGGCAACAATAACTGCAACTAAGTAGGGCTGCAACAAAAGACTATTTTTGTAATCGAGGAATCTATCGATTATTTTATCGATTAATCGGAATATGTAAATAAAAATGACAATACATTTGTTATTAGGCTTATTCTACTGTGAGTTAAGTTAGTCATATACGCTTTATGTTGTTGTATTCAATTGAAAATGAAGAAACATGAAGTTCAAGGGTCATTTTGAACCAATTTGGCCAATAAAATAAGTTGCTATTGGCCTTTCTGGAAGAGAACTGCATTTCCCACAATCCCCTGCGCACGCCTCGGAGCCACGCCACAATAAAGCGTTCAGCGCGTTCCGGAACGAACTATGAAAAAAAACCATGGGAAAATCTTAATAAATGTCTGTATTGTGAGTGGAACGCTGGTTGTTGTGGTTATTTATCAGCTAAATTACGCGTTTTGTCTGTAATAAAGGGGACGTTTTGACGGAAACGGAGCGTTTTAGCGAGTAGTGGCGATTACAAACAGCGTGCGTGTTTACATCGCAAAAAATTTTATTTATGCGTTTTTATGCATTTGCTTATGCTTCTGTGCACGGAATATCTCACAAATACGTTCACATACAGAGGGATCTACTCTCGCCTTGATCGCGCCACTGAAAATATTGTGCGTCATTAATAAGCGGCGCATGCCGTAGCGATGTAAATGACTTAAACGAAGCTTCGATTCTAGAAAAACTGCCTCGACCATTTTTCGAGTTATTCGAATAATCGTTTCAGCTCTACAACTAAGTGTCTCCGGTAACCGTTGATCCGTTCTGCACATTGGCTTGGAGAAATTTTAGCCCATTTCCTGCTAAAAGCTTCAACTATGAGATGCAGGTGGGTTTCCTCAAACGAACTGCTCGCTTCAGGTCCTTCCACAACAGTTCGACTGGATTCAGGTCGGGACTTTGACTTGGCCATTCCAAAACATGAATGCAAATGGTCACATGGTCATATTTATGCAGAAATATACAAAGTTCTAAGGGGTTCACAAATTTTGAAGGACCACATTTTCTCCGCAGTGCTCAGGAGTAACTCAGTGGCAACCAGGATTCGAACCAGCGACCTTCTGACCATGGGGCGAACACCCAAAGCGTTACGCTACCGACTGCCAACAAATGGGGACATTGTTTGGATCTATTTGACCAAATGATTAAAAACACACTTATGCAGGGACTATAGCTCATCCGTGACCACGCAAGATGTGCACTGGCGTTTTGAGATTTGCATTTGAGGTTACTGGGGTGCCATAATTCCGTCAAAGGCGCGCAACACACCTGCTCCTGAGCACGATTCAGCATGCACATGGCATTGATGTCGAAGGGGTTCTCCGCCAGCCTCTTCTGTGCCAGTGCCCTTTCACTGACCGCCAATGTGATGTCCACTGGCTAAAGACAAACGGAAATTAAAGCAGCATGAAAACTTTAGTGCAGAGCTTGAATCAAAACCAACTGGACTTCTTCTGAGGTACTTGTCACAAGAAGAAAAAGTACCTGCTACCCCCTATCAGAGGACAAATTTGACCAGTAGCTGTCTGCGTGTTCTTGCTCTCGCAGCAGACAGCATGGCAGCCCTAGATTCTGGCTGGTTGAATATTGTATTTATGGGCTTTGACCAATTTGCGGTGCGGTCAGAACTTTCCAGAAACTAATCCGACAACGTAGGCACAATGTAGTAAGAACTGACCTGCGAAGGCGCCTCGGGAAAGACGCTGTCGTCGTCCTTGTCCTGGTCCTCGGCCCCTGCCGACGCTGCCGCCGCCCCGGTTTTATCTGTCTTTTTGTCCACCGGCACCCACTCCCCGTACGCCCCGTCTCCCTCCTTTTTACGGTGCTGCGAGCCCGACGACACGGGGAACTCCTTGGCGAAGGCAGCCTCCGACCTCACCGCTGGTTTCACCGAGGAGTTCTGAAGGAGGGGAGGAAGGGACATGGCGGCACAGGAAGGAGGGGGAAGGGGTTACTGCGAAATTAGGGAAAGACAGAATTCAACTGAGTGAATGGTTGAACGTTACTGGTTGTCAAGTGAAAAAGTCTTCAACCGTTCACAAAGTTGAGCACATTTTCACAACAGTATCCTTTCGGGGACCTCCAAAACCATTAACCTGAGGTCGAATTGAGGGGAAAAATAACAAACAAATTCACAACAAAAAAAAAAAAAACAGCTGAAAAAACATACACTGAGACTAAAGGTGATGCCCTTGTTCTCCTTAAGAGCAACTCCTCCGAAAAGCTTCTCGTCTTCCTCGTCGTCGGACACGTGCGGCTGGGCGACGGCCATCTCCTCCTTGCTTTCCGCAATCTTCTTGCATTTCTGTGAAGAAGAAGAAGAAAAGAAAAAGGTTATCGGCGTCAAAGGCTTGTAACGTTGGAAAGCGTAAGTGAGCGCTCTCGCCGTTTACTTCCGTCAGCTCCTTGATGGTGTAGCTGTTGGCTTGCTTGGTGACCTTTCTTTTAGCCTCTTCAATGGAGGCCAGGTTGGGGACGGCGGAAGGCGGCGGCTTGTTGGTAATGGTGGGCAGGGGAGCGAGCTGGGGCACGGCCGCCAGGGCTCCCATGCTGGACAGGGCGGCGGTCATCGTGGCAGCGGTCATGCTGGCCATGGCGGCGTTCATGCTGATGTTGGACAGGCCCTGCACCCCCAGGGGCAGACTGACGGGCAGGGGCAGGGGTAAGGACAGAGGCGAGGGGTTTGGAGTCGGCAGGGGCAGCTGAAGGATTGCTTTGGGCCGAAGGCTGTCTGGAATCGGCATGCCGGCCTTGGCACACATGGCTGCGGCGTTGGCTTTGGCAATTTCCAGCAACTGATCCTTATCTGCAAATGGGGAGGAGGAAGTCAGTTCCGTTTCGATAAACTGAAGTGTAAAAATCCAAGGTGCTAAATCAAACAAGATTTGATTCCGATTCTTGGGCTCACAGTTCGATTCAGAATCGCAATTCACGATTCAATACATCAATCAATCATTTATTTATATAGCGCTTTACAACGCTAAAAGTGACCAAGGCGCTTCACAGTCAAAAACTCAAATAAAAATATAAGAATATATAACGTAAAAACTGAGTGAAATACCACGGAATATAGTGTCACTGGAACAATATCAAACACTACAAGTATAAAAACACAATACATAGAACACACAATAAGAAGTCAAAAGACACAGCATGGGGTACGTGATACAAAATAAAACGTAAACTCTAACTAAAGATTAAAAGCCTTCCGAAATAAATAAGTCTTAAGTTTTGATTTAAAAAGGCCTTCGTCAGAAATAACTCGAATCTCAGGGGGTTGTTTGTTCCAAAGACTAGGTGCGGCTACAGAAAATGCTCTATCTCCCCGCTGTTTATATTTAGATCTTGGAACCTCTTAATAGAAGTTGGTCAGTTGATCTTAAGGTTCTGCTGTACTTCCTGACAGTTAATAATTCAGATAAGTAAGGTGGAGCAATGCCATTTAGGGATTTAAAAACAAACATTAAAAGCTTGAAATCGATCCTAACACGTGCAGGGAGCCAGTGCAGTGACAACAGTGCAGCAGCGTTCTGTACAAGCTGAAGACGATTTAAAAGAGATTTCAAAATGCCAAAATAAAGGGCATTACAGAAATCAAGCCTAGAGCTGATAAAAGCATAAATAGCTTTCTCAAGATCAGAGCGATTTAAGAAAGGTTTAACCTTAGACGAGAGGCGGCGTTGAAAAAAGCTCGTCTTAACCACTGTATTAATCTGTTTGTCAAATTTTAAAATGCTGTCAAACATCACCCCGAGATTCCTCACGGCTTGGTTAGATACTTGAAGTGAAGAACTAGAGTTATCTATCTCTCCAAACACAATAAATTCAGTTTTTCCTTCATTAAGATGTAGGAAATTCTGTGAAAGCCACAGTTTAACCTCCGTGATACAATCAAGCAGTTGAGTTTGCGATTTTATAAAAAATTTTCATGGGTAAATAGATCTGAAGGTCATCAGCATAACAATGAAAAGTGAGATGATGCTTGCGTATTACAGAGCCAAGTGGGAGCACATATAGCGAAAATAACAAAGGACCGAGAATAGAACCCTGGGGAACACCGCAGGAAAAGGGAGCTTTTGACAAGGACGTGTCACCAATCGTAACAGAAAAAGTTCTGTTGGTCAAATATGAGGTGAACCAGTCCAATGCAGCACCATGGACGCTGACATAATTATTCAGGCGAGATAAAAGGACTGAGTGATCTACTGTGTCAAATGCTGCTGTGAGATCTAACAGCGCAAGGACAACAGGACATTTGGCATCCATAGACAGTGCTATATCATTTTGGACCCTCAAGAGTGCAGACTCTGTGCTACGCCTGGATCTGAAACCAGATATTTGAAATTGGTTCCAGATTGCTGTTTTGAGTCACTTTTCCCGTTCGACTGTGGCTGATCAACCCCAACAAAAAAAAATATCACACTGAATCAAATGTGGTTTACTAAACGTAACGGATATGAACGCATACTGACCGCCTTACGTTAGTTGAAAACTGATTTTCCGGAATGCATGAATCAATTTTGAATCGACAAGAGAAAGACTCGTGATTCGTTTCATTTTTTTGCACACCCCTATGAATCAGTACTGCATTAAAGGCTGTAACCTCCATCCCCTGGTCAAAAAGTAGCGTCCTTTTTAATATATACAGTAATTTCTTCACACTGCCACCAAATCTGCAAACTAGAACTGACTCGATATGCCACAATCAGAAAAGTCAGGCAGTGTAAAGCCAAATGATGTGTAATTCCGGCTACACGACGTCTCATTCACTTTTATCCCTCATTGTGGCATATCGAGTCAGTTGCAGTCTGCAGATTTTGTGGCAGTTGGAAGAAATTATAGCCTACAGTTTAAAAATAAGGGTCGACAGATTATCAGCCAGGCATTTTGTCGATTATTGGTATCAGTGTTCAATTTCGACCGCGCTACTCTGGCTCCACTGCCGTCTCTTCTCTCTGTGCTGTTTGCTCACAATTTAATGGCCCACCCATAACAGTGTCTGATTGGCTATATGTCACACAAGTAGCAGCCAGTCAACGCTGAGGCCTTGGTGTCACTCAGACATCACTCACGCACGAGCGCGGCGTGACGCTGCTGAGCTTGGTGTGTGTAAAATTCAAAATTCTGACAGAGATTGCGTTTGCATATCGGTTCAAAATATCAGTTTTTGGTCCCATTAACGAGCAATTATCGCTATCGCTATCGGCGCTGAGAAACCAACGTCGGTCGACCTTTAGTAAAAAGGAAAAGTAGTCATTGGCCTAAGACTTGGCAATTAATCGAAGCTTAATCAAAATCACGATTCAGAACGTCTAATCGATGTAATCCTGTCCATGTTGGTCCTTCAAATTCACTATAAACAAACGTAGCCATTCAACAGAACCCCCTGTTAAAGTTCACTCTATATCAAAATATGTTTCGTGCCTTCAAACTCTAACTTGTGCGGCGAGGATCAAAACTGTGTTGTCAGTGTTGTTATGTACAGTAATGTATACAGAACAGGGTTGGGTACCGAGTTCGGTACTTTTAAAGTTACAGACCGAATGATGTCGGTACTAACGGGTATCGGTTCACGTAAAATGAAACGGTTTCAGACGTCGGTACATTCACATGCTCGTCAGCATCGGCGCCCACAAACTGAGCGGGACATATAGAACTGGGTGAAGGGTTTAAATTAATCAACATTTACTTCAGCGTGACAACGGTTACCGGGGGGGAAAAAAAACGCATGCGCGGAAAACTGCGAAAAACTGAAAACATGGCGACAAGCCGAAAGGGTTCAACTGTGAGACTGCAGTTTACTAAAATCCACGCAGACAGCGCAACATGCCACGCGAAATGCAGAAGACCCTGGGGCTAGCAATACGTCGAACTTGAGAAAACACGGGCAGATGAGCGTGCGGGGTTTGATTTTTCACTGGCAGCGGCTATTTTTAATACAAATCCTATGAGATTCAGCGTTCAGAGCGCCAAACGCCTTCACGACTCATGAAATAGGAACGAACACGGAAGTGCCTGGTGACGCTTTTCGTAACTTAGCCACAACAAGCACCGAAAAAGCTCTATGAAAGTAAGTACCGGTACCGATATCGGTTCAGATGTGAAAGGTACCCAACCCTAATACAGAAGCTGATGACTAATTAAGCCTTAATCAAATAATGGAACGAAATGTCGTCTTACCAAAATCGGTAAGGCGTGGAGGTGTCTTGCTGGTGCTACGGCGAGTTCGGGACGTTGATCGTTTCTTCCTCAGGATAAGGACGGGGGAGTGGCTGGGGTCTCGTTTCCATCGATCCCGCTGACTAAACATTCGGGTCCGGAAACCTCCTCTCCGCCGCCGGGAGCCAGACCTAGATCTTCTTGACCGAGACCGAGATCGGGACCTACGTTTAGACTGCGACCGCCGACCCTTGTCCGGAGTCCTGGACCTCCTTTTTCGGCCTGGGGAACGGGATTTTGACCTTCTCCTTTTCGGAGACCGGGATTTAGAACGTCTAGTCCGTGTTCTGGATTTGGAACGTCTCCTCCGTGAAGGAGATTTCCTGCTGTTCCTGGACGATGATCTAGACCTTGACCGTTTCCTTGAGGTTGATTTTGAACGCCTCGGACGAGTTGGTGAAATGGATTTTGACGTTGACTTGGAATGTCGTTGCTTGTCTTTGCTAATATCTTCAGCTAGAGCTTGAGGTCTGTCTGGGGTATCTGCAGGATCCTCTTTCACATTCAAAGGCACCTCCGGTGTAATGCACTTCTCTGGAGGCTTGGGAGAGCCAGAGTCAACACCAGTAGAAGAGCTCTCAACCAAGAACGGAACTGGTCGCCATGACCCAGCTGTACTCTTGACTTGCCCATTGCTGACAGCGCTTTCTTTGCTAATGCAATCAGAGTTCACAGCCAAGGTCTGTTGATTGCTGTCTCTCTTTTCTTTTACATTTTGAGCTTGAATTACAGAGCTAGTGTCTTTCTTTATTTCTGCTGAAGTATCTTTCTTCTGCGTCTCGCCCTTGGACTGTCTGTCCTTCGAAGAAGATCTAGATTTTGAGCGGGACCTTGACGTAGAATGTTTTCCTCGTCTGCGGGACCTTGACCTTGAACGCCTAGAACGGTGATGAGAAAGAGACTTAGACTTTGATCGAGATCTCCTAGTTTTCTTTTTAACAGCAGACCTTGACCTGGATCGTGAATGTCTGCTCCTCCGGCCCGATCGAGATCTCGACCGTCTGCTTCTTTTTTGTGACCTCGACTGTGACCTGGACCTACTTCTCCTCCTTTGCTGTGGAGACTTCCTACGAGGACTTTTCCTTGAGCGAGATGTCGACTTTGACCTTTGGGACCGACTAGGTGACCTTGATTTGGATCTGTGTCCTGACCTCCTTTTAATTGATCTGGAACGGGAGCGCCGGTCCCTCACACTCCTTTCCTGTTTTGATGTCCTAGAGCGACTTGAAGTACTATTTCTGCTTTTGTCCCCTTCCGTTTCTTTGTTCTTGGTAGCACTGGACTCAAGCTTGGGGATAATGTCAGGTAACTCTTGAGGCCTATCCAAATTCCCTCCAACACCAAGTTCAGACCTTGACACATTCTCCCCTTTTGAGGATCTGGCCGATTCAGCAAAAGCTTTTGATTCAGACTCAGACTCTGACTGGGATGCAGAAGAGCTCATGGACTGAGAGGCCGACTTTTTGTCTTTGTCTCCATGCCTCTGTTTCTTCTTTTTCTTTTTCTTCCTTTTTTTCACACTGCAGGAAATAAACATCACATTGACATTTCTGAAATTTCCAGAATAAAGACTTATTAACACCATGATAAAACAGTGGTGGTGGTGATGACCATCATACCTTCCTTGAGTCTCTCCATCTGATTCTGCGTCTGTGCTGCTCTCCCTCTCTCCCTTACGTTTCTTCCGCTTCTTTTTGCTTTTGTGTTTTTTGTGCTTTTTACCTTTCTTGTGCTTTGTACTGAATTCCTCTTTGGCGCCACTGTCGTGCAAAGCTGTTTTGTCTGAACACAAAATGGAAAGAAATGGATCGTTTTATATCAAGTTTGTCTGTTTTTTGTCATCTAAGAAATGCCAAGATGACTCACCTACGGTTGTGCGCCCAGTTTGATCAGGAGCTGCCTCTTGTTTAATTCCTTTCTGTTCCTCGGTATGAGTGTTTCCGTAATTAAAATCTGCACGATCCGTATGACTGCAAGCAAAAATTCACAAGTAAAGATGGTATCCTTATAAGTATATTTTCAGAAGAGCTCTGTAGTCAGCAATCAAGGAACCTAATGAAATCAGTACTAAAATCACATTTTGTGTTCTGTTCAATTCAACCGAGTACTATGTACATACAGTGGGCACCATTATCAATAATGAGTTGGGAAGAAGTGGTCTAAGTGACTCAAACACTTTGTCAATGCCCGATTGGCCGTTTGAATCCCAGGAGAGTCTAAAATCCCCTGCATAACTCCAATTTGCTTAAGGGAGACTGTCCTTGTAATTGTGACCCCACCTGTGAAAACCCGGCTAAAATCGCCAAATCTAATTATGAAATAAAGAGCGTCAAAGCAGTCATAGCGAGAAAAATGTCAACAATATGCCATATGAGTTTATTGCAGTAAATGATAGATTATGTACTGAGGTTTTCGGATGTAATGTTTGAAATGTAATTTCTAACAGGATAAATAGCGAAATTCGTGATTTTATTCATCTTACGTTTCCATTTTCCACCAGAAAATACCAGCGGTTGGCTTCGTAAACATTGCTTTCCTAACGTCTTTGGGATTACTTTATGTGCAAAAACAACTGGTGATTTGGGTGTTATTCGGTTTAGGAACTACCTTTCTATCATTATAAAGTGCATACAGACATTAAGATCAATGCGCATCCGCGGCAGTCACGTCAGGTAAAGAGGAGGTAGAAAAACTGCGACTTTAACCGGGTGCCGCTTTCTGTGTGTGTCGCCATGCATATCATAATAAATAGACCCATTTTCCAAAAGTATCCAAATTTTTCCATAAATGTGTCATATATCACTTGAAACGGGGGAATGTAAGCTTTCATTTGGTATATGACACACAGTCAGGATAATTATGGTTCAAAGATGCATCAGTGTTGAAAATATGTGTGTTTTTACATTGAAATTTCTCAAAAACCTGTTTTTCGGTGCCTGTAATTTGCCAAATCTTTGACATGGCCTTACTTGGTCAGTATTAAAGATATCAAAGTGAAATTTTCAGAAAATGTTCTTTAAATTATGTAGAATTATTTTATGTATAAAACAGAGAGGTTGCCAAAAAATGACTTTAGCTGGGTTATCATAGGCAGGGTCACAATTATGTAATGTAAGTCACTTTGGATAAGAGTTAAATGCCGTAAAAGTAAAATGTTAATAACAGCAACTTTCACTTCCTTAGTGTACTACACTTATGATGAAAATAACAGTCTTTACTCAAGTATAATTCTTTTGGCAGTCGTTACTTGTACTTGCACCTGCAGACTACCGATGCATTATGACGTGGTAACAGTTTAATATTAATACGATATGAATTGCCTATTGATCATGCACTTATAGTCGGCAAACTTGGTCTCTATCTGACACGGTTAAATAGCAACCAGGGTAATAAAAGATCGCTGGCAAAATGTTATAATTATTTCAACAATGATACGATAAAGGACGAGTTTAAACGGTCACGGTCGTTTCTTGTCAAATGATTTGTTAAAGCGCCGTTTTGATCAGCTTCCATTCGGGTCAGCAACAGCGTAATGAGGTGGAGTAGCCCTTTAAAGGCCACGTTCCAAACAAAATTCTACCGTACTACATAGTATCTGGCCACAGCAGACCCTGATCAAAGTTTCAGTACTGTAGTATACAGCATGGGACGCAGCCAAATGTTTGCTTCTATTTCGTTGCTAAGCTAACACTTTTAGCAAACCAGCCGGCCGCGGGGGCGTTCGTGACGGCAGCACGTAGTCTCTGAGATGGCTGGCTAGTTATTGAACGTATCAGCGCAGACCTCACCTCTTCCCCTGGCTCTCATCCTCGATCTCTTTGATTTTGTTCATTACAAAATCCCGAAAAATCTGCTCAATGTTGGTCGCCATCACATTCAGCCCCGCCAAAGCGCTATCAATCCCACAATGCACCGGTGGCAGCGAAGGTTTGCGTCGAGGATGCGTTCGTGGTTGGGTGTGGGAGACGTGAACAATGCTGCGCAGAATGAAGGTGTCTACGCGACAAAAACACAATAATAACAGTAAAAATATAAAAAGCCATGTCTGAATCGTTGAAAAAAAAAAAGTAATCTAAGAGGTTTTTACTTAATGAATGTTTTAAATACGTGCAGCTTCGTCAAGGATGACGTGAGTTAGTTTGATGGTTTAATGTCGTGCTCCGCCAAATTAACAGATTACTTAATGTAAAAAATAAATGATCTCTGAACGTACCCTGTGTGCTGTGACAACTTAAGATGAATTAAATGGTGCCTTATAACTGACAGCCTAAATCTACCAAAATACATTGACTAATAGTATAAATGCTAAATGAAACATAAGGGAAAAAATATTTTGTTTTGCTACTTCATTTTCTGCTTTTATGATTTTTGTTTTCTATTTATTCATGTCAAGTATCTCTGAAATCTCAGGTATCTCTGTGGCACACCAATCAAAAACCCATTATAGAATTTAATACATTCTGATATTATTGGATATACTTGTTATTAAAATCTATATCAATGTAATATGATGTATACGAATATACTTCAAGCCAGCGCTTCTGTTTTTACTGTACCTTAGCAGTAGTAACTAAGTTTAAATAGCCGTCGTTTTCCTTGAAAATTACTATACAGCTTCATTTTGACGTCAACATGAACAATAACAAAATTGAGAACACTTCAACAACAAGTTATTTCCAATATTGCCTTATTGTGCACAGATGTACAGCACAGGTTGTATATTTACAAACATTACAGTTGTACTTTTTAAAATTATTGATTCATGTAATGTTCTGCATTTTAACTGGACAAAAACTATTGAGCAGCTCCATTTTGATAGAATACACCAGCAGAACATTTACCTGAATACACTATCTGTATCCCCCCTGTAATGTTATTTTTCAAAGTCTTTTTTACGTCATGAGCTATTGTGAATTTTAAAAAATTTACCAGAGGTGGGCAAAGTAGCTAACTTCATTACTTAAGTGAAAGTACAGATACCACTAGTCAAATGTTACTCCAATACAAGTGAAAGTCGTACAGTCGAATTTTTACTTAAGTTAAAGTACTGAAGTACTTGTTTTTAAAAATACTTAAGTATTAAAAGTACAGCTTCTTTCACCACATTGTTGCATTATTACCACAGCACTTACTATACCTAATGCCTCTGACTAGCTTGTAGAAGCTGTAGAATAAGGAACTGGTAGAATGTTACAAAATGAAACACAACCTGAACTGATAAAGAAAACCAGTTATTAGTTTATTTTATTTATTAATTGTAAGACCACACATCCCACAAAACAGCATGGTAGTGTTCTGACCCAGCTCTGGCAGTGTGTGCACACATATATGTGTATGTTAATCAGGAGGACAGTGCCATAGCTGTAAATGCAGCTCAGAACATCAAATCAACATTCCAACCTGCTTAAAACCCAGCTCTACATCTCTAGCGTCATGACTTTCCAACAGCAACAATGTTTTAACCAAGACAGAAAACAGCAGAACTGTGTGAACTTGGTTTTATAGTTCCAGTCTACAGGCGTGACGTAACCCTACTGATTACTGATAAACCGTCAACTGCCAAACAACCAATCACATGTTAGAAAAGGGGGAATAACATCCACTTTATCCACAGATTTGAAAGTAACGAGTAACGAGAACCTTGATAGAAATGTAGTGAAGTAAAAAGTACAGTATTTGTCTTTAAAATGTAGTGAAGTGGAAGTCATAAGTTTCCAATAAAATACTACTCAAGTGAAGTACAGATACTTAAAAACTCTACTTAAGTACAGTACTCAAGTAAATGTACTTAGTTACTGTCCACCTCTGAAATTTACATTTTTAAGTGAAACTATGTAGTTTTTCAGCCTTCAAACTATATTGTATAAGATCCCTGAAATGAGTTTTTGCAGGTTGGGATGTCTGCAATATGGATTATAACATTACTATCTGTTGCCTATTTCCACAATGGACAATCAGTTATAGGGCAGGCCGAGATGAAAACGAAACACCATCTTTTCATTTGTCGTTTTTGTCGAGCTAGCTTTTGTTTTGATATTTCAAAAAATAAAACAGTATTCATGTTTGAATAAAATGCCGTTAGGCTACTTTACCTGGCCCGAAGACATTGATCTCACATTAGTTGTCCTGCTTCAGCAAGGTCACAGGTCACCGGTCTCGTTGGCTTGTCAACAAATGCACGTGTATTACTGTGACATTGATTTTACGGCAGTTGTTACAGGCAATACTGTTTCTCCAACTGCGCCACCGTGCCGCAAAAGACGTGTCTAATTGTTAGAGACTATGGCATTGGATATGTGTTTAAACACTTATGAAAATGTTTTTAAAAATGTGCTTTATCAAAATCATCTAGGATAGAAATGAGATTGAAAGCTCAAACTTTTAAGTCCTGTCTGACACGCCATATTTTATGCATTTAAAACAACAGTAGAAAACTACTGGTGATGCACAAATGATCATTTTAATAATATTTTTTTTTTCATTTTAATTATTTAACACATTTGATCAGCTTATCTCATGATCAGCTCTCTCTTTCTACTTCTAATTTAAAGTTTACATTCATATTCAACTTCTAGTTTAAAGTGTGTATATTATATTTTATTTATAGATTTTATTTCATGTGCCTTTGTGCCTTATTTGTTCTTTGCTCTTGTGCTTTGCACTGTTAAAACTGGAGCCACGCCATCTCATCTCTCTATACTTGTACAGTATACAGCAGAAATGACAATAAAGTTTACTTTGACTTTGACTGAAATCCACAATGAAAAGTGAAGTTGTAATTGTGTGTGTGTGTGTGGCTGTGTGTGTGTTTTAATCAACCATAATTTCACAGTTTTATTGAAGGATGCTCTGTTAATTTATTAGACAAACTGTTTCCAGTTACAGACACGTTACCTGTATAGTAACAATGTTCATACTTTAATATTCAAACTTTAATTTTTAATGTTCTTCTTGCCAACAAATAAATCATTTTAGACATCTCTGTACTGAAGGGTGATTGATGGCTCTAGACTGTCATAGGATATGAGCAAATGGATGCTCTCTTCAGGCCACAGTCCACTGTTGTCCACCAGCTCTCATCTTGAGTGTGTGAATAAGAGAGAGAAATTATTCATAAGACACATAGGTAGGACACGAATGGTAGGAAAATACACATTAGTTATAACCTCCCATCATCTTTTGTGGCAATTATAGTTTCCTTTTACAATCAAGGATGCAGTTTAAAAAAAACACAGCAGTAGTTCAAGGTTGAAATTTCACTGATAAGAATGAAACAGTTAGATACCCAACTATAGTTTATATTGTGTATATAGTGTATTGTGTGGTACACAATTTTGAGATGCCACAAATATGTTTTCATTTAAAGAAGAAGATCTCACCAATTCTGAACATCTCTACACACGACTGCACGAGTTTTTGTCTGGGGTGACCAGGCATCCAGTCGCTGTATCCCCAACTGGAACCATCGATCCACTGGTACTGGTCCTTCTACAAGTGTCACAGAATTCATGAGACACAAGTTAATGCAAGTGACTCTCTCTTTGTCGCTCCCTATTTCTCTCTTTGTTTGGTTAACATGAAACTTCACCTTCACAATGCCACCAAGCCATGTCAGAACTGGGTCTCTCATGCGACCGGTCACCATTTTTACAAGGCGAGTGTGTAGGTCAGCACTTGGTATAGATGCCAGATGGCCAAGGGGAGAGATTTGTTTGCAGGAGGCCTGGAAAAATAGTAGGAGACAGTTCAGGAGAAAAAGCATGACTTGAAAAGAAAACTACATGTCCTTTATGCCTCACTTTAAAGTGGAACATTTGACTGAGATTTGATTGAGATTAGATTAGCTGAATTTAAGAGTTTCATGAGTTAAGAACATTTATTATATTGTAATTATTACTTTTGCATTGTATTGTAAGTGTAACACTTTTACTGAAATTTGAAATATGATGAAATTGCAGTTAAGCTGTGGTTGTTTCAGTGGATTACCTCTGCTTCACTAAAGGACAGTAAGTTTGGGTTGAAATAATAGCATTTGCCATCAATGGCCTCCCCTTCACAGGCAGTCACTCCATCACCTTTTATAAAGACACAGAATGCTAATGAAACATTTTATATTATGTAGCGCCCCTTTAACTTCCACATATCACATATCAACAAAAAAAATTCCTTCACTAAAAGTTGTCACCTATTAGAATGCTACTTGAGGAAAAGTGCTAAGGTATATGGTATGAACAGCAAATAAATATTAAGAGACTTTTGTTGGTATTAGTAAAAGTTAATCATCACAAAAAAATACTAGCTTTAATTCCTAAAGTTATTAGGACCAGATTGTGGCACAAATCACCACTCACAAATTTACACATAGTATGAATTCAAGGTGTAGAACTTTGTTGTGACTTTACAAAAATATTTTCCCAGTAACTGCAGATAGAATTAAGGTTCAGAAAAAGGAGTGTTGTCAGTAAAATTGTGCCGGAGTAAAAATAGGCTCTTAATTTACTTTCCTAACCCTGAGTTCCTAATATTGAGCATGCTTATTCCAAGTACTACATACTGCAGGAACAGTAATAATGAACAAATACTTAAGTAATACCAACACTCATGGTAATATTAATTTACACTAAAGAGCAAAAGTTTACTTGGCAGTATCAAAACTCCATCATATGTTATTCATAGTTGAGCAGCAATACAGAGCTGCCCACATCATTTTCTTACTTACTGTGACTTGCCTTGACCTTAGCAGGCTCCACGTTGCGATCAATTACGTTTGCATGGATATATTCCATGCCGTGCCTGTACTCCTCTAAAATAGAGGACCTCTCCATAGGCGAAGATCTATACACTGTACAAAACAGTACTTTGTCAGTAAAATGTTGCAGTTAATTGGTTTTGAAGATCAGATTCTATTCTCACCTTCATTATTTTCCAAAGCTTGTGTCTCTGTGTTTTGTTGGTTGTCCTGTCGTTGAACTGTGGACATGTGGAGATGAGATGACAATCACCCTTATCAAGCAAAATCGTTTTATACATAGATAATCACAGGCTTGGTTTGCAAATTTATACCCTTGTTAGTATTTATGCTCTCCTCAATATGATTGTTCTGCACCTCCACCGAAATTGCTTGAGGGTGGTCACCAACCTCTCTGAGCTCAGACACTAGTCGGGAGTAAATAAGAGCGTTAGTGTGACACAGTCAATTCATATCATATGCTAAAAACACTTAAAATTAGTTACTTTTCCAGTCTAAATATCTGCCGATTATAGACCATGGTTGTTGGACCAAGTCATGTGGGAGGGACATAAGTCTGCAAGTTTTCATTCCAATGATAGACCGCAACAGTTCATTTTACTGTGGAAGAGTTTACTGAATTCAGTTGGTAGGACTCAAATGACCCTTCATGGCATATGGTTTCCCACTCCTGCTCTTACAGTTCTGACATTTATTAGATGCTTTTAATATATTGAGCAACTTGGGGTTAAATGTCTTAGGGGCCCAACAGTGGCTTTAAGCTCTCATGAGAGATCAAACCCTCAATTTTATGTTTACCAACAGTCTTAAGGTTACTCACACTTAAAATCTCTTGGTGACATGGTAGTCTAGGTGGTTGAATACTTGGAAGTCTGACTATATTCAACCACTACCACCAATGTATCCCCAAGTATTACTTACACCCAAGCTAGTTTTGGAAAGCTGTCCATGTACAGATGATGGAACACCTCTAAGATTTAGACTTACCTAACATGGACGTCCTCTGCATCACTGACAGCGGATTCAGCAAATGCCCAGTCCTAATGTCCACCACAGTGGCTTGAGAGTTTTCAGTTCCCTGCCTGAACTGGTAATTGGATGGGTAGTTGTAAACTGCAAAGAGAGCGAGAAAGATAGAGGTCAATGCATATTTATAAGTATTGAAACATCTTTATAGAGATTTTGGAATTTAAACATACAGCCTGCCACTCTCCTGTCCATCTCGCTGGTGTGTTCTTTTAGCATGCCCGTGTTCTGGTCCATGAAGAAACGTCGAGAAGGTTCTGTGCCCTGTCTACGGAGCCCGAGCAGAACTGCTTCATGAGATGTATCTTTGGCGTCCTCTTTGCCTTCTCCCACTTTGTCAGTCACAGTATCTTTCAGCAATGTGGTTTTTCTGAGCTCCATCAAGGTTGCAACATTGTACTCTGTGCCTTGTCTGTACTCTTCCACTGGAGAAACATAAGTAGAAGCAACAAGACAGCTCAAGATTTGTGATAGTCAATTCCCCTCTCTGGTAAACCTGGCATAGATGCATATTTCATATATAGATAATAAAAAGGTTTCCCAATAATTATCTACATCCATCAGCAATTTTCACTCAACATTTCCACGCCAAATCCTCCTAGTTAGTGTCTTAAAGGTCCCATATTATACTTTTTTCAACAAGTTAAAATAGGTCTATGAGCTCCACTAAACATGTCTCTGAAGTAGTTTGCTGAAAAAACCTGTCAGATTAGGCATTTTCACCTGCTTTTATCCCTCTATTTCAGTCCCTTTCAGAACAGGACATTTCTCATTAGTATTCCTAAATGCAAATGAGCTGCTGCTTCCCACTCCCCACTCCGGACCTGAGGGGGGTTATTCAAATTTCATCCCTTACTGTGACGTAGAAGTTGGGGAGAAATCTAAATGGCTCGTTTAAGCACACACATAGGTAGACACATTCAGTAAAAATAAAGTCCTTATGTTGTAGCCTAGAAGAACAATAGCTAGATTATGAGATCTACATGAAATCTAGAAATGTTATGAAACTCAAAAATTGGTCTCATTTTAACAACTGCCAAACATGTAATAGCTGGGCCTAAAAGATTTATACCCTGGTAGGCGGCAAAGGCCACTATTACAAAATAATAGTTTAGCAATATATCAAATCAATAAATATAGATCAAATATATCAGTATTTCAATAAGTGGGTGTTGGTGGCCTAGTGATAGGACACTCGCCTTTGGACCAAGAGGTTGTGGGTTCGAATCCGACCTCTGGCGTTACCAACACTGGGTCCCTGAGCAAGACCCTTAACCCTAAGTTGCTCTCAGGGAAACTGTCACTGACATTAGGAAATGTAAGTTGCTCTGGATAAGAGCATCTGCTAAATGCTGTAAATGTAATATAAATGTAAATAACATGCTGTTCAGTAATCAATATATTGATATTGAACACTCACATGGTTCTGTGCTTCTCTTCATTTCTGATACCTCGGGCAATGTCAGGCCAGTCCTTATGTCCACTAGAGTTGCACGAGAGTTCTGAGTGCCTTGTCTGAACTCGTATCTAGTTTCAGGGTTGTAGACTATGGAGAAGTAATATATGAAGGCAGAAAAGAACACAGCTAAAGACTGGAAAAAGTTTCTGGACTTTGTGAAATCTATTTGCTTTCCGCAGGAAATACATTTTATTATTATTTTTCAAATAATTCCATACTTACAGCCTGAAACTCTCCTGTCCATCTCATTGACATATTCCTTGAGCATGCCTGTGCTTAGATCCATCAAAAAACGTCTAGAAGGCTCTGTTCCCTGTCTGCGAAACTCAATAGGGGCTGCCTTCTGAAGCTTTGGAGCGTTTTCTGCCACTTTTGGGTTCAGTAGAAGAGAAAAGTTAATGATTGTATGAGAACTAATTATTATTCCATTGCTATCTAGTGATTGGTTTGAATTGGAACCTAGAGCCTGACCAAAATTTTATTTGGCCCAGGGACATTTATGACAGTCTATATTAATATCAGTTAACATATTTATTAATACCAGTATCATGAATGGCAAACCTACACAACGACTATGTAAATTACATCATTGGATCTAGCCACTGTCTTCTTGTTTTTCTATTATAAAGTCAGAAACTTTACAAAAACTTTATTAATATCGCCAAATTGGTTATTCGGTTGGGCTCTAGTTGTTACTAGGAGGAGCTATACAGGTAGTCCTGTATTAATCCAGTTCTCACTCACCAAGTGCTACCCTCCTGCCCATCTCTGAGGTTGGAATCAGCAGCTGTCCAGTCTTAATGTCAATCAAAGTGGCCTGAGAGTTCTCAGTTCCTTGCCTGAACTCGTAATTGGATGGGTAGTTGTAGACTGTGATGGAAAGAAAGATGTTGATTATAGGCTAATAGAACACAAGTATATGTTAAATGTCATGTTTATGACAGTGATACCTACAGCCTGCAACTCTCCTGTCCATCTCATAGCTCTGATGTTTTGGCATCCCTGTGTTGGAGTCTATGAGGAAACGTCTAGATGGTTCTGTGCCCTGTCTACGCATCTCAAGTGAAATTGCTTCACCTCCACGTTGGCTGTCTTTGGCCTTTGTCTCCTTGTTCCTGATCAACTGTAATTTTCTGAGCTCCATCAAATTTGCAACATTGTACTCAGTGCCTTGTTTGAATTCCTCCACTGGAATGAAAAACAGCACAAAAGAAGTTCATGGTCTGTGAAGCATACAAGAAATCAGACCCTCAGACAAATGTTTTCCTAGGGCAGAAACCTTAATGATATACAAGCAACCACTCACATGGTTCTGCACTCCTCTCCATTTCTGATAGTTTCTGCAATGTCAGGCCAGTCTTCATGTCCACGAGAGTTGCTTGAGAGTTCTGAGTGCCTTGTCTGAATTCATACCTAGTTTCAGGATTGTAGACTGGAGAAACGGAACAAGAAGACACACAATGAAACAAAACGCATAACTGCATAAGTTGAGATGAAGAAATCTATTCCTACTTACAGCCTGAAACCCTCCTGCTCATCTCACTGACATATTCTTTGAGCATGCCTGTGTTTAGATCCATCAAGAAACGTCTAGAAGGCTCTGTTCCCTGTCTGCGCAAGTCAATAGAGGCAGCTTTATGCACTTCCAGGATGTCTTCTGCAACACCTTGAGCTTTACCTAGGAATATCAATCAAAATTTCACTTCCGGACAAACTAACTGCTCATTTACAGTTGATTTGTTTTAGGATATTTATTTGGAAATTGGTTTTAGAACATGAACTTTCCATGAAAGAACTTGATCTACTAAAACTAAATATCTACCCAATAAATAAAAGATATTTTTATAGACTATGATTTTTTTTCCTGGTGAATTAATATTCTTTGTCCAATCTTAATCAAAAGTATTCTATCAAAGTAAATTTGAATACTAAACTAGATATTTTCTACCATGGGCTACTGTGAGATATTTAAAACATACTCTCTCCAGTTCTTTTGTCCATTTTATTGCTGTGTTCTTTGAGAAGGCCGTTATTAACTTCTGTAATGAGGTGTCTGGGAGGTTCATGGTCTGGTCTGGGCTGATTAGTAAGGGAGGCCCTGATTTGATCTTGAACCAGTTGTGGAGCTTCAATCATCCATCCACCATTTTGAATTCGGAGAACATCATCTTTCAGAGGTCTGGCTTGAAGGCCTAAATACAAATATTTGGAGACAAATAAATACGTAAAAACAGTTGAACAAATAAATGCATAAAATGTTGTGGTTGTGGCTCTTTGTCAGTAAAGTTGGTCTAGTGCAGTGGCTCCAAATGGCGCCCAAGCAAGAGATATATCTGGCGTCACATTGGCAACAAATGTAAAAGTGTGCGCTCCCTGTGGCCATCTGTGATTAGCGATCTCCACGTCAGTGGGTTATTTCCGCTGGTCATTAAGAGTGAGTGAAATCTAACAGACTTTCAACTTACTGGACATCCTTTTCATTCCTCTTTATGTGAAAAATTTTCTGAGTAATTCCGTCCACAAAAACTGAAATAACTGCGTAAAAACGCATTAATTACTTTGCCTCACTCTTGAACACACACCAATCTCTAGACTTTGAGCCTAAACATATCAGTATCAGAATAAATTCCGATCCAGAAGCTTATCATGAGATTCCGAAATTCGGATACACTGCCTACAACATTAGTACCAAGTGACTGTCACTTATTAAAAAGGTGGGGATTTTCTGCCTAGTTAAAACCAGTAAGTCAGTGAGTTAAAGTTTAATACTTAGAGAATAAATTTTGATAGAAGTGTCACACATATTTAGGGAAAGTTTTTGTCATTCTGAAAAGGTTGAATTAGCCTTTTCATTGAAAACAATGAACTAAAATTAAGACTTAAAGAACAATCGTGTTTCTTCATATGCAAAAATATACATCTAAAATGTATTTTAAAAAATCTCATTACATCATTGGCGATGTAAACATGCCTTAGCGCTCGCGCCTATATATATATATGTGTGTGTGTAATTTATTAATTTATATATTTTAAATAATTTATTATATATAATTTATTAATAACTGTTTACATAATTTGGTCCTGTTGGAGTTCTGTTGGAGCTATCTGCTCTGAAATACAATTCTGTTTTGTGGAGCACAACGGCTTTTATCAGAAATAGATAATGTACATGAGGGTGTGTTGGCATGGGTCAAAGTTTAGAAATCTGGGCGGTCATCTTAAAGAAAAGAATGGCAGTTTATACATTAAGTAACCTAGCACAGTCACAGTTTTTATTTGTTTCTTTTTTGAAAGAAAATGCAGAGATTACTTACCAGCTACAGCCAGTATAAGCAACAAGGTCTTTAACATGCTGCATAAAGAAATCATAAAAAAAAGCTAAAATAAGCATGGTGTATAAGAAGTAATTTAATCACTGAAGCTACTTAGTTTTTAGAGCATAAAAAATAAGGCACAATTACAATTTTAATACCTTTGCCAAAGCTGTTCTTACCTGTAGTGTGTGTGCTGCTCTTCACAAGACTTGTGCACCTAGGAGTGTTCGAGACACTTCTGGGTTTAAAGTTCTACTTTGTCTCACTCTTGAACACACATCAGTCTCTAGACTTTGAGCGTTACCATATCAATATCAGCATAATTCCGATCCTGAAGCTTATCATGAGATGCCTAAATTCTGATACACTGCCTACATTATTAGTGCCAAGTGACTGTCACTTAATAAAAAGGTGAGGATTTTCAACCTAGTTAAAAGTGACTTACAGCAAGTCAGTAAGTTAAAGTTTAATACTTGGAGAATAAATTTTGATAGAAGTGTCACACATATTTAGGAAATGTTTTTGTCGTTCTGAAATGGTTGAATTAGTCTTTTCATTGAAAACAATGAACTAAAATTAAGACTTAAAGAACAATCATTTGCAAAAATATACATCTAAAATATAAAAAAATCTAATTGCTTGATTTCACTGATATGACAAAACACTATTTTATGAGTATAAGAAACGTAAAAATTATATATCATCATTCTATGATTATCAACATGTTCATAGATGAAGAATAAGGAAGTTTTTTTTTAAAGATTTTATATAGTTCACTGACGGATACAGAAAAGGAAATTATTGTATTTTTCATGTTTTGCTAGAATATATTAGAATGTTTATATCGTAACTATATTAGTGGAAATCTATTCCCTATATTTTATAATTCAAACACATACATAAAAGAATGGAAACTATCAGAATCAAGAAGCTGTCAAATGTGTCTATTGTGAGGAAAATAAGCACTGTATTAATATGTGTTATATTTATAACCATTGTGTTTCAAACCTTTTATTGATTAATGCTTTTACATTTGTGCTAGTTTTTTGGCAATTAAAGGAAGAAGAGAAGGACGTAAAATACTTAGTGGGTATGAAACCCCTTTCATATATTACTTGCAGATCACCTGTAAGAGGTTTTCATTAGCAAAAAGAAGAAATGGTGACAGTATTCCCTAAATCACAATAACTAGTGTCTTTTGCTCAGACATTATGTTACACATCAGGAAAGAATCATCGATCAAAATGCAGATAGAAAGAGTATGAAGAAATCCACAAAAGTAAGATAAGAGGTGACCCCAAATAAATGACTGATATCTACAAAACAGTGACCTTTAGAAACATGGAACTGTGATAAAGGGTCATTTACAGCTACACAGTTAGGACTTTCCAAGGACAAAGACCTCATACAGTAAATGCAGACGTATGCTCATTTAGTTTTGAAGGCAGCTAATAAATAGAATTCACAATAATTTTGTGTTTTGATGATGTACATTTGGTGGTCATAAACTTGCATGAATTTAAGCAAGCTAAAATCTCACACATGCAGTGCAAAATGAGGACAATCAGGAAGGACAAAGAGAGAAACAGGACAGAAAAAATCAAATGGGTTATCAGAACCTGATTAATTTGGAAGATCATTAGAACAGGAGCAAACACAAAGTGATGATTTGGACTTGGGGCAGGGTGGAAACAGGGAAGTGCCATTTTAAAAATGAAGGACAACTTAACCAAGCACAGAGAAGGAAGACAGAACCATCAGAAAGAAAAAAATTAAGACAGGGCCAGTCAGGGAGAGAGGTAGTGTCAGAATTACCAGAGATAAGCATCCAGATGAAAAGCAGATGTGAAGTAGGATCTGACTAACTAGAGAGTGATCACAGGAGTAAAAAAATCCTCAGATTAAAAATGCTCAGAGTACTAGTTACTTTTTAGCCATTGACATTTACTGAATAAATATTTTTTATTTGTTTGTGAAGTTGTAAAAATGGTCTTACTAAAAAGTTTTATAGTCAAACTTATTCATGCAATTCCAGGACCGTCAATACTGTGTACAATATCTGGACATTCACATCACTGAGGATCTGACATGGACTGTCCAACAAGGCAAGGCAACGTCAAGGCAGCTGCTGAAATCACGCAAACACTTTAAGAGTATTATGGCAAAAACAGAGAGACTCAGGAGGAGCTTCTATCCTCACGTCATAAGACTCCTTAACAAGGACAAGACACCACTATTTCCTTAATTATAACACAAACTCAGGTAAACTCTTCCTACCTGTCAACACCCTATATTTTTTTTGTATATATTTTATTCATACTCTTAATTATTTTAGTTTATTATAAGATTTCTTTCATTCTTTGTATGTGACAAATAAAGAATTTTGAATCTCTTGTGAATCTTTAATCTGGGCCCCACTACACAGTATTGACAGTACTTGTATTTTTTTGTTGTTTTCACTGTTTTCAGTTGTGCTGTCTTGAATCGCCATGTTGTTTATTTCTCCAAACCTTCAGTCTTTAAATAACTCTTCCTTCCTTTTGGATATCTTTATTGGCTACAGAAATGTTGGTCAAACCTTTGAACCCTTATTCAAATTGTAGGCATTCATTTGCAATTAACTCTTCCAGCAACACTGAAGTCGGTCCAAAACCCTTTGAAGCACCCAGAAGTTCATCAGTAAAATAGTTTCATCAAACCTATTTAAGGTTCTTGTCTTTATTCTTTCTAAAGAATACAATCACTTTAAAAGTGGAAATCTCTTTGGAAAAGCTGTCTGTCTTGTTCAGTTTTTAAAAGGGGGTGATCATTTTGGCCTTAATTGTATTTCTGAGCATCTAGCACTTTATTCTCTTAAAAATGCATCAGCGGGCAGCACAGTGGCACGGCGAGAAGGTCCTGGGTTCAATCCCGTAGAGCCTTACTGTGTGGAGTTTGCATGTTCTCCTGATTTTTGAGTGGGTTTTCTCTGGGTACTCCGGTTTCCTCCCACAGTCCAAAAGCATGCAATACAGGTTGAATGGTAAGCTGTGACTGAGAGTGTGGTTTGTGAGTGTGTGTGCCTGCCCAGGGTTGGTCCTTGCGACCCCGATAGGGATTAAGCTGTTCAGAAAATGAAATGAAAATGAAATTAAAAATGCTTTAGTTTCAGTAGATCACTTGCATTGTAAGCTTCTCCCCACTAGAGTGCAGTATTACCTCAAAATTTTCCAAACATTCTGACTCCAACTTGGTAATGAGGGATGAGATGACACTGAGCTGAGATGGTTTAGTTCAGACAATGCATCAAAGCTTTCAGTCTTGTACTTCACCTCCATTCTTCTAGTGAAAGTTATACCTATTAACACCAACATCTACTGTTTGTTTCTCTGCATATAACAAATTACAGGTTGTAGCTGCCAGTTCATATTGTTTAAATCTGCAGAAGAACGTTCGAGCACCAAGGTCCTTCTATCTTAAGTTAGAGATTCATAGCTAGATAAACAAGGAGAACCTGAATGCAAAACAGTTTGTTTATTACAAAAAGACAGGCCACATTTCAAAAGACTGATATTTAAGTAATGTAAAATATCAATCCAATGCAACCATAAGAGGTCACAAGCCAGTGATTCCTTGTGCCGGTCCCAAGTCCGGATAAGTGCAGAGGGTTGTGTCAGAAAGGGCATTCGACGTAAAACCTAAGCCAAATCAAACATGCGAATCACAAACAGGGATTTCATACCGGATTGGTCGAGGCCCGGGTTAACAACGACTGCCACTGGTGCTGTTGACCTACAGGGTGCTGATGGAAATTGGGCTACTGTTGGTCGACGGACGAGAGGAGGAAGGTGTGTGCGTAGGCAGAGAGAGAGAAGAGGAAAGGCAAAAGTGTGGAACTGAAAGTAGGGACTTTGAATGTTGGAACTATGACAGGTAAAGCTAGAGAGCTGGTGGACATGGTGCAGAGAAGGTGGATATACTGTGTGTTCAGGAGACCAGGTGGAAAGGTAGCAAGGCTAGAAGCTTAGGAGAAGGGTTTAAGTTGTTCTACCATGGTGGAGATGGAAAGAGAAATGGAGTAGGAGTTATCCTGAAGAAGGAGTTTGTTAGGAACGTTCTGGAAGTGAACAGCGTGTCAGATAGGCTGATGAGTCTGAAGCTTGAAGTTGAAGGAGTAATGATCAATGTTTTTAGTGGTTATGCCCCACAGGTAGGATGTGAGCTAGAAGAAAAGCAGAATTTCTGGAGTGAGCTAGATGATTTGATGCGCATATCCACAGAGTTGAGAGAGTGGTAATTGGTGCAGACTTTAACGGACATGCTGGTGAAGGGAACAGAGGTGATGAGGAAGTGATGGGCAGGTTTGGTATCCATGAGAGGAATGAAGAAGGACAGATGGTGGTAGACTTTGCGAAAAGGATGGAAACAGCTGTTGTGAATACTTTCTTCCAGAAGAGGCAGGAACATAGGCTGACTTATAAGAGTGGAGGGAGGAGCACACAGATGGACTACATCTTATGTAGACGTGGTAATTTGAAGGAGATTAGTGACTGCAAGGTAGTGGTAGATGAGGGTGTAGCGAGACAGCATAGGATGGTGGTCTGTAGGATGAAACTGATGGTGAGGAAGATGAAGAGAACAAAGGTGGAGCAGAGGACCAGGTGGTGGAAGCTGAAAAAAGAAGAGTGTTGCGAGGTTTTCAGGGAGGAGTTGAGACAGGCTCTTGGTGGCCAGGAGGTGCTCCCAGATGATTGGACAGATACAGCTAATGTGATTAGGGAGACGGGTAGGAGGGTACTTGGTGTGTCATCTGGAAGGAGTAAAGTAGATAAGGAGACTTGGTGGTGGAACGAAAAAGTCCAGGAGCATATACAGAGAAAGAAGTTAGCGAAGAAGAAGTGGGACACTGAGAGGACTGAGGAGAGTAGACAGGAGTACAGGGAGATGCAGCGTATGGTGAAGGTAGAGATGGCAAAGGCCAAACAAAGGGCGTATGATGACCTGTATGCAAGCTTGGACAGTAAGGAGGGAGAGAATGAGTTGTACAGGTTGGCGAGGCAGAGAGCTAGAGATGGGAAGGATGTGCAGCAGGTTAGGGCGATTAAGGATAGGGATGGAAATGTACTGACAGGTGCCAGTTGTGTGATGGGAAGATGGAAAGAGTACTTTGAAGAGCTGATGAATGAGGAAAATGAGAGAGAATGTAGAGTAGAAGAGGTGACTGTTGTGGATCAGGAAGTAGCTGAGATTAGTAAGGATGAAGTGAGGAAGGCTTTGAAGAGGATGAAGAGGGGAAAGGCAGTTGGCCCTGATGACATACCTGTGGAGGTATGGAAGTGTCTAGGAGAGGTGGCAGTTGAGTTTTTGACTAGGTTGTTCAACAAGATCTTGACGAGTGAGAAAATGCCTGAAGAATGGAGGGAAAAGTGTTCTGGTGCCGATTTTTAAGAACAAGGGAGACGTACAGGATTGTGGCAACTACAGAGGAATAAAGCTAATGAGTCATACAATGAAGCTTTGGGAAAAGAGTGGTGGAAGCAAGGCTTAGGTCAGAAGTGAGCATTTGTGAGCAGCAGTACGGTTTCATGCCAAGAAAGAGTACTACAGATGCTATTTTTGCTTTAAGGATGCTGATGGAGAAGTACAGAGAAGGTCAGAGGGAGCTGCATTGTGTCTTTGTAGATTTAGAGAAAGCATATGACAGGGTGCCGAGAGAGGAGCTGTGGTATTACATGAGGAGGTCTGGAGTGGCAGAGAAGTATGTTAGAGCGGTGCAGGACATGTATGAGAGCTGTGAGACAGCAGTGAGATGTGCTGTAGGAGTGACAGAGGAGTTCAAGGTGGAGGTGGGACTGCATCAAGGATTGGCTCTAAGCCCCTTCTTGTTTGCTTTGGTGATGGACAGGCTGACTGATGATGTTAGACAGGAGTCTCCATGGACTATGATGTTTGCAGATGACATTGTGATCTGCAGTGAGAGCAGGGCGCAGGTAGAGGAAAGGCTAGAGAGGTGGAGATATGTGCTGGAGAAGAGAGGAATGAAGATTAGTCGCAGCAAGACAGAATACATGTGTGTAAATGAGAGGGGCACAAGTGGAACAGTGAGGTTACAGGGAGTAGAAGTAAAGAAGGTAGAGGACTTCAAGTACTTAGGGTCTACGGTCCAAAGCAACGGAGAGAGTGGAAAAGAGGTGAAGAAGCGTGTGCAAGCAGGTTGGAATGGGTGGAGAAAAGTGTCAGGTGTGATGTGTGATAAAAGGGTTTCAGCAAGAATGAAAGGAAAGGTGTACAAGACAGTAGTGAGACCAGCGATGTTGCATGGTTTGGAGACAGTGCCAATGAGGAAAAGACAGGAGGCAGAACTGGAGGTTGCAGAGCTCAAGATGTTGAGGTTCTCTTTGGGAGTGACGAGGATGGATAGGATCAGGAATGAGTTCATCAGAGGGACAGCTCATGTTAGATGTTTTGGAGATAAAGTCAGAGAGGCCAGACTGAGATGGTTTGGACACGTCCAGAGGAGAGACAATGAGTACATAGGTAGAAGGATGCTGAGGTTGGAGCCACCAGGCAGGAGGCTGAGAGGAAGACCAAAAAGGAGATTTATGGATGGGGTGAAAGAGATCATGAAGTTAGTTGGTGTGAGGGTAGAGGATGCAGAAAATAGGACTAGATGGAGACAGATGATTCGCTGTGGCGACCCCTGAAGGGAAAAGCTGAAAGAGGAAGAAGAAGAAAACATCAACCCAAAAACAGGCAAAATTACTTAACCCCTTTTCTGTATGCATTAATGCATAGTTTTTATTGCAGAGTCTTGATTATGCAGAGACATTCTATGGCTTAGTAGTGTGAAGAAAAATAAGGTAAGTGCCAGGCAGAAACACTTCTTTATTCATTTGGTATCCATCTGGATACAGAATACTTTATTTGATAACAAACAATGCATTTTTCTATATTTATTTTTTCCAAACTGATTACTGTTTAACATTATAATAAAAAAAAAATCTGATCAACTGAAAATAAAGAAACACTAAAGTTTGTGTACTTTTGAGCCAATTTGGGCAAATTTTGGTCTATAAAATCAGCTACTTTTGGCCTTTCTGGAAGAGAACTACATTTTTGCCCACGATGGTGTTCCATATTAGATTCGCGAGCGCTAGCGCGTGTTCAGAGTCTTGTGATTCTGATGGGGTATGTGGTTTCTGTAAGTTAAAGGGATTCTGAGTTATTAAAACACTAATTAATAAAGAATGCAAATGCCTGCAAGTTTTAATAGTAATATTTTGAGAGTTGTGGTCTTACCTGGTCTCGAAATAAAATCCCGAGTCCTCTTTGTCCGAGTCCATGACAAGACAAATACAAGACAAGAGCACAAATAATGTAGTGGAGTCTTTGCATTT
Organism: Distichodus sexfasciatus; assembly: GCA_032718565.1. Classification (NCBI taxonomy): domain Eukaryota; kingdom Metazoa; phylum Chordata; class Actinopteri; order Characiformes; family Distichodontidae; genus Distichodus; species Distichodus sexfasciatus. The sequence continues at coordinate 372,572 of JAVGVS010000286.1, forward strand.
TAAACAACCCTTAAAATAAAAAATAGCATATCAAGAATCAACCTTTCCTTGAGCTTGTTCAAGCATCCTTAAATCAGATTAAATGATAATTATAGATTATAATGTTTATAATGTAGATTAGTTATGGAAAATGAGAATTTGTCTTGACTGCAAATTCTGTGATGTGACTATTTTATGTATCCTTATCACAAAGGCGATGAGTAAGTGATATATTGTGAAGTCAAGAAGCAAGGCAATCAAATCCTACAGGGAGAAAGGCAAAACTATAAAGCTATCAAATGACTAAAATGACAAGGAAAAAGCCATTTGTTGGCTATCATATGGTGTTTTGGTGCCAACTAACATCTGTAGCTGCTAATTACATTTACATTTACGGCATTTAGCAGATGCTCTTATCCAGAGCGACTTCCTTTTTTCCTAATTTCAGGGATAGTTTCTCTGGAGCAACATTTGGATTAAGAGTTTTGCTGAGGAACCCAGTGATCATAGTGCTGGAGGCAGGTTTGAACCCATGACCTCTCGGCCCAGGGGCGAGTATCCTAACCACTAGACCACCACCCCACCACCATAAGTAAGATTTGTCTCATTTCTGTCCTGCTGTTGCGTGCAGCGGAAAGAACCATGATCATCTATGGCTTGTTTAAGAAGATCGGTTAGTTTTGGATAACGTGTGCTGGGACTGATAAGCATACAGAGAGGAGGTTGAACAGTTATCCTCATGGTGCAGAGAAAACAACTTACCTTTTAACATTGACAAGACAAAAGAGATAATTGTTGACTTTAGGAACAATCCTCAGTGTGAAGATTACAACTTATCCAACCGCAAGCACCAGCGGAGGATAGTGAAGACAGCTGAGAAAATTATCGGGGTGCCGCTCCCCTCACTACAGGACACATTTCACAAGAGCAGTGTTTGCAACCCCTCACACCACTCACATGGACATTTAACACTCCTGCCATTCAGGAGTAGATTCTGCACCATTAGAGCAAGGTCTGTCAAGCTGCGGGACAGTTTTTACCCCCCAGGCTATTAGGCTCCTCAACACCATGCTGCCCCCTGGGATCTTCAACACTGCCCCATCCACCTCTTAAACTTATACACTTATACACTCAGCATATGGACAACCACTTTATGGAAAGGACTAGTTTGCACACAGACTAAATAACTGAAAATCACATACCACTTGAAGTATTTGGTGCACACTGCACTTTGTCATGGTTGCAATATGAAGAATCATCATTCTTCTGTTCTGTACTGTGATATTCTTCTGCTGTTAGACATCCTGACCAGTCTACTGTTCATACAAGTCTTAAACATCTATTACATTTACATTTACAGTATTTAGCAGAACCTCTTATCCAGAGCGACTTACAACAGTGCTTTGTAGTCCACAACTGTTCTTAGATCCATAAGCTATGTCGACATCTGTAGTTAAACCAAATTACCACAGACTAAGTTTTATACTTTAACGAAAAAAATGGGTTAGAGGAAAGAAGTTCAGACAGACACACGTTAGTGTTTTTTTTTTTTTTTTTTTTTTTAAATAAAAGGTTTACATAAAAGGTAAATTAGTCCCCTAGATACTCTTTGAAGAGGTGTGTCTTCAGACGACGTTTGAAGACAGCAAGGGACTCAGCTGTTCTAACGGCAAGCGGAAGTTGGTTCCACCACTGAGGAGCCAGCACTGCAAAGAGTTTCGATGCATGTTTTCCTCTTCTCTTAAGTAGAGGTGGTTCCAAACGAGCAGCAGTTGATGCTCTCAGAGGACGAGAAGTGACACGTTGTTTAATAAGTGCTGATAGGTAAGGAGGTGCAGTTCCATCCTTGGCCTTAAAGGCAAGTGTTAGGGTTTTGAACCTGATGCGAGCAGCCACAGGGAGCCAGTGCAGGTTCCGCAGCAGAGGTGTGGTGTGTGTGAATTTAGAAACGCTGAAGATAAGTCTTGCAGCTGCATTCTGGATCAGTTGAAGTGGTTGTGTTGCTTTCAGTGAAAGTCCAGCCATTAGAGAGTTACAGTAGTCCAACTTAGAGAGAACCAAGGACTGGACGAGAAGCTGAGTAGCCTCGGTAGTGAGAAAGGGGTGGATTCTTCTGATGTTGTATAGAAGATATCTACAGGACCTAGTGAGGTTGCTAATGTGTGAAGAGAATGACAGTTCGTCATCCAGAATGACACCAAGGTTTCTTGCCTATTACCACACACTGCTTTAATACTGGAAGCTGCTGTTTTGTACAGGATGAAAAACCCAGGTCAAATATTACTACCTACCTGTACTGTATTAAATATTTAATAATAATATCTTTCGGATCTATAGTGCTCAGTACCACACACTGCATCAGTGTACATACTGCGTACGATATGTCATACTGTCATTACTTCTATGTCTTGCTTTGCACTGTCTCTGTCCTGTGCAATGTCTTACCTTGACATTTGTATTTTAATTGTATTTTTTAAATTGATCTACATATTTGTTACACTTTGGATCCTGAGCTTCACCATTTCATCTCACTGTAAACTTGTATATGGTTGAGATGATAAAGTTCACTTTGACTTGGTTGCGGTAAACCTGAACAAGGCACCACCCCAAAGCACTGCATTTGGGCGCTGGCCAGTTTTAAATCTGCAGTTTTTCTGATGGTGCTTAATGAATAATGATAAGCCTTCACAAACAAGATAATTAATCTTAAAATGCTGATAGCTATGTTAACAGTCACAGAAAAAAAAACTCATTATTGATATGTTCAAGATTCTTTGTCATGTACATACTAGTCCATATTGTCAAACAGATGATTTATTTTCATAATTCAAAAGGGTAAGCTTTCATGGATTATATTCATTACTCATGAATTGAAACATTCAAGCTTTTTTTGTTTCCATGCTTTTGACTGTAGTTATTTCTCATAAAAATAAGAAATCCAGTTTCTCAAATTATTAGAATAGTACCTACATTAAATAATAAACAAAAAGATTAATAATGAAAGCTAAAAATAATGAAATAATGAAACCAAAATATTTCAACTAAAATCAATAAAAGCACAAATAAATAGTAAATAATAGCATTTTTAAAATACATAATCTAATTATGAACCGGACGAATCTAAACTGGATTCTTGTCACATTGCCATGGACTTTAAATATTTCCACAATCAAATTTAATGTCTCATAAAAAACATGTTACAAATATATCTGTATTTATTTATAATGCCCACATTTTCCATGTCATTTGTCATTGCTCAATATCCAATACTAAGGGCAACACCTTCACACCCCTGTCTGGAAAGCACGCTTGTTTATTGCCATTGCCATCTCTAATACCACTGCAGCAGGGTCCTCATGCTTAAGTGCTTATGAGTTAACTTGAGAAAAAGAAAGAAAGAAAGAAAGAAAGAGAGAGAAAGAAAGGGGAGGGGGGGCTGGGTTGGGGAAGGACCCACCTGCATGATTAAAGGGCTTAAATAAGTGGTTAATGTAAATGCCTCTGCGCCCTTCTGAGCTTTGAAGTCTCTCCAAGTTAATATCTTGTCCTGTCAGGGGGGAGATTTGCAAGAAGTTGGTTTGTCCTCAAAAGGCACTCCCACACATGCTACAAAGCAATAAACTTCAAGAATCCTGCCTTGTTTGTAAAGCTAATATGCACATTCAGTACTGGACGGTTTAAGAATAGGTATTCTAACTAAAGTAAACAAGGCATGCTAACTAAAAGTTTTGTCTTACTGCAATTTGGTTGTTTCAGATGTACAAAACTTGTTTCGAAATAATTTCAGACACTTTCTAAAAATGTAATAAAAACTAAAATTTGGAAATGAACTTGAACCTTAATTTAACGGGCAAAAGGACCAAGATGTGTTTTCACTGACAAAATTGATTCTATTTGGTTAACATAAACACATTTAGAAACTGATTGGAAATGGGGATTACAAGGAGTTCGAGTGGATTGTTAAATGAAACATTAATATAACGTAATAGCTATAATGTAAAGGACTTTCATCTTTTTTATTTTATTTTATTGTTTTCCTTTACAGTCCATCCTTTTAACCACTGACATCTTGTATAATATGTCAGTGTGATTGCTCAAGTGTGAAAGTGAGTGATTATTCATCATTGTGAACACACCACAGCACAGCACACAATGCACCACAACAAAATGTGACACTCTGCATTTAACCCATTCATGAAGGAGCAGTGGGCAGCTAACAAGATGCCCACTGATATAATAAGCACATAATAATAAGCTTGGTACCTTGCTCATGAATACCTCAGTGGTAACAGTGGTAATGCACCACAACCAAAGGTGACCTCTGCATATGACCCATCCGTGAAGGAGCAGTGGACAGCTAATAAAGGCAGCACACAGGAGGGAGTGCTTGAGGATGGTATCTTGCTCATGAGCACCTCAGTGGTAATTTTACCGGCCCTGGATTCAAACCTGTGACCTTCTGATCACAGGGAAACATCCTACCGTTACGCCACCAACTGCCCCAAATGCAAGCACACTTGAGCTGCTTCCTTTAACTCTGTCAGTTTATTTGACAACATCAGCTGCCTAGTCCTTCAAAAAGACCCTGCAGCTGTTATTGGATGCTCCTGCCAGCTCTCCCTGGTAGACACTGCTGCTATTTGGGTTTTGGAACAAGAGAATTAAATTCATGGCAATTAGTGGCATGCAAAAGCAGCTCATCATTCATTAAAAAAAAGCCTCTAATGGAATTCAAAACTATATGTACAGGGGTGGAAAAATATTTGCAGTCTCCTGAACCACCTGTCTGGCATTCAAGCAGAGTTAAGACTTTTCTCTGCCAGTTTATGTTAGTTTATTTCTAAAAGGACCTTCTGTATGTATTTCAAGCTTTTGCCAGCTCAACCTGGTAGACAGAGCTGCTTTCAATTACTGGGAGGCAAAAGAAACCCATACCAGCTGCTTAAAAAGTATTATCAGATATATCAACATATTGAGCTCAGATAGGATTTGCATCCACTTCAGAACCTGAGCTTGAGCTTCTGCCAGCTTAACTTGGCAGACTGTTTTTCGTCGTAGTGCTGCTGTTGAAACAGCATTGTCAACAAAGTAAATTCTAATGAGACTTGAACCCATACGTGCAAGTTTGAACATATTAGCAGTCCATCTCCTGAACTACCACCTTGGGAGTAATACAAACAAGATTGAGCTGATTTCTTTAACTCTGACAGTATATTTCAAGTGTTCTTTAAAGAGGACTTTCTGCAAATTTTCATCAACTTCTGTCTGCTCAGCCTAATAGACAACATGGGAGTAGGATTTCGAAAAATGAAACTTGTGGCGTGCTGAAGAAAACAATATCTCTGCTGCTTTAAAAGCATTGCTAGCATAAAGAAAAATGAGAAGTGGAAACACTTTTGGAATCTGGGTATAGAATAAAATTATTTGATGACAAAGCATGCATTTTTCTGTATTTGCTTCTGATTCATGAAAATGAAGAAATAGTGAAGTTTTGGCATTTTGGAGCCGATTTGTATTCGTTTTGGACTTATTTCTGGTTTCACATTTTTTCAGGGGAGAGGAGACATGTCAGCATCTGACAGGGGTATTGAAGGGGTAATTGGGTAAATATCAGTGGCTTTTTAAAATCTAAGATTCTTGGACTTGGACTTCAGTTAAGTGGCAATGAAAATGGTGGTGAGTTATGTCAGATTCCCACTAATAAAACAGGACGAGAGACTTTTTGATGGTCTCATTTAGTTAACAGAAGCTTATATTGTCAAGTAGAAAACCACATATGTAAAACTAGTTACCAGAAATTCTGTTACACTGTTGCCCTTTTTATCTTGATTTTCAAATAAAACATATTAATACATACAGTCATGTGACAGCCCACTAAATATTTGATTCTTTTTTAAGAAATATCAACATATTAATCTAAAATCTTCTTTCAGATTATGTCTACAGATAAAGGTGATTCAACAGCATCTTTTGCTGAAACGTAAGAAACAAATTAATTTGTTTAACAAAAGAAATGAACTAAGATCCCAATTCCTACTGAGGAAAAAGATAGGAAACCCTGAGCTCTAATGGGAAGTTTTTTCCCCCTTTGGCTAAAATAACCTTTTCTATAACCATCTATCAACTGGCAGAGATTTTTCCCCACTCTGGAATGCAAAATTCCTTAAGCTGTGTTATCTTTGAAGGATGTCTTGCATGCACGGCCCGTTTCAAATCACCCCACAGCATCTCAAAACGATTCAGTTCCGTGCTTTGACTTGGCCATTCCAGAACTCCCCATTTTTTCCTCCTAAGTCATTCCTTGGTAGATTTACTGGAATGTTTGGGTCATTGTCATGTTACATGGTCCACACTCACTTCAGCTTCAACTTCTGGACTGACGGTTGCAAATTGTAGTCAAGCACCCTCTGATACGATGAAGAATTCATAGTGGATTCTGTGATGGTCAGCTGACCAGGTCATGCTGTAGCAACGCAGCTCCAAACCATGACATTTCCACCCCCACAGTGTTTCACAATGGGTATGAGTTTTTCTCTTGCTCTAAAGCTGCCTTTGGTTTAGGCCAAACATGTCGTCCACATTGCTCTCCCCGTGTTCACGTGGGTTTCCTCCGGGTGCTCCGGTTTCCTCCCACAGTCCAAAAGCATGGAATATAGGTTAATTGGTGACTCTAAATTGGCCCTGTAATGTGTGAATGTGAGTGTGATTGTGTGAGTGTGTGTGCCCTGCAGTGTGTTGGCGCCTGCCCAAGGTTGTTTCCTGCCTTGTGTCCATAAATTCTTGGGATAGGCTCTGGTCCTCCTGCGACCCTAGTTGGGATTAAGCGGTTTGGAAAATGAATGAATGAATGTTGCCCCCATAATTCAATATTAGATTCATCTGTCCAAAGCATATTGTTCTAAAAGTCCCGGCCTTTGTCTAGGTGACCTCCGGTAAACCTTTTGTTTTTGACAGCGAGCGTTTTCTTCTTGCACACCTCCTATGTAAATCAAACGTATACAGTCTCATTCTGATGGTAGATGCATCTACCTTCACATCAACTGTGGTAAGAGCCTTCTGTATGTCCTGTGATGACATTTTAGGATCTTTGGAGACTTATTTCAGCATCTTGCAGTCTGCTCTTGGGCTGAACTTGCTTGGACAGAGTCACCTGGCCATGTTGGCAGTTATTTTAAAAGTTCCCCACTTGTAAATTATTTTTCGGAGAGTAGAACGACTGATTCAAAAGTCCCTTGAGATCTTTTTATATCCCTTTCCAGGTTTCAGAGAGCTCTTTGGATCTCACCGTGCTGAAGGCACTCATTTCAACCATCAAGAGCAAACCAAATTAAATGTCTGAATTTTAAATAAGACAGGTTTCACCAAAAAGCTCTGTAACAAAGTTCTAAACATTTTAAACTTACAGGGTGCACCTGAGTGTAATTCTAGACATGTAATATATGAATGACTGTGAGGGTGTCCTAACTTTTTCCTCAGTATGAATGGGTATTAATTTCATTTGTTGAATAAATTAATTTGTTTCTTGTTTTAGCACAAAAGATGCCGTTCAATTACCATTATCTATAGATATAATCTGAAAGAAGATTTAATAGTGATATATTGATATTTCCTAATAAAAAATGAAATATTTAGTGCAGTGTCCTAACTTTTTTACATGACTGTACTTCTAAACTTTGAAATTAGTGTCACAAAATGAAGTATGTATATGATCCCAATTTCCTCTTATACAGCTATGTGTATGTGTGTGTGTGTGTATGTTTGATTGTGGCTCTTGACCAGTAGAGCATCGTGATTTTGTAAAAGCAACAATAACAGACTCAAAGGCCCAATGTTCACTCAGTTCAACAATCATCATTAGCATCCCACCCGGTCTCAAGAGAGAGAGAGCGAGAGAGAGAGAGCTTTTGAAAACCTTAATTACATCGCTTAGCTTGCCTGTGTGTGTGTGTGTGTGTGCGAGTGAGAATATACGAATGTCTGTGTACTCGCTCAGTCTAACATGCTGGAATGAAATCTAGTGTTCTTTATTACATTCATACAGCAGTTGGGGCAGGAGATAATGGTCTTTCTTCAGGACCCTGTGAGTAATATTACAGATAGCAGACCACCTCCATCTGTCTCCATTAGACTAACACCTGGTTCTTTTCCACAAAAAAAAAGGAGCCAACTTACTCCCTCTTCCATTTGGTTACCACTAGCAACAATCCATGCTGCAGATGTTTTACATACTTATCCAGACTTGGCAATCGGCACTAAAACAAATTCACTTGTGCATCGCCATTCTAATATGTTACTGATATTTTCTTTAACAGTAAAGCGAATCCTATTTTTTACTTCTTCTGATTCTATCGTACCAGTGTGTCTTAGTGGTTGTTCATTGTCATTGTCATCCTCTTTATTTGATTTGATCAGAAGACGGTTTAAATACAGGTGTAAAAGAAGTCAAGATTCATTCATTCAATCATTCATTCATTCATTATCCAGCCCAGTCCCAACTGGGCTTGCGGGGGGAACAGAGATTATCCCGGGAACTTATGGGTACACGGCGGGGAGCAACCCTGGGCAGGCGCCAACACACCACAGGGCACACACACTCACACAATCACACTTACATTCGCACTTTATGAGTCCAATTTAGAGTCACCAATTAACCTATATCGCATGCTTTTGGACTGTGGGAGGAAACCCACACGAACATGGCTAGAGCATGCAAACTCCACACAGAAAGACGCCCAAGGCTGACTCGGGGATCGAACTGAGGACCTGTATAGAATATTTATTTGATAACAAATAAATTGTTTATAGTTCTTCTTCCTCATTGATTACTCTCTAACTTTATAAAATTGGAAAAAAAAAAATCTGACCATGTTAGATGTCCACTGCCTTGTCACAGAGGGGTCAAATGCAGAGGTCGCATTTCATTTTGGTGCACTGTGTGCTGTGCTGTAGTGTGTTCACAATGAGACATTTTCACTCAATTAACAAGATTTGACTTGGACACGCCCTACATGAGTTTGCATCACCGTTTTTTTCACACACCTATTAAGCACTTGGGGCAGATGGTGGCGTAACAGTAGGGCGTTCACCCCGTGATCATAAGGTCGCGGGTTTGAATCCAGGGCCGGTAAAATTACCACTGAGGTGCTCATGAGCAAGATACCGTCCTCAAGCACTCCCTCCTGTGTGCTGCCTTTATTAGCTGTCCACTGCTCCTTCACGGATGGGTCATATGCAGAGGTCACCTTTGGTTGTGGTGCATTGTGTGTTGTGCTGTGGTGTGTTCACAATGACAAATAATCACTCACTTTCACTACTGCGTGCAATGGGAGAAGACGAAGAAGCCATAGGCAGGTGTGTTGGGTTAGGTTTGGACCTAATCTCTTTGGAAACTGTGTTTGGCATTTAGTGTTTTTTTCGGGCTCTGGCAAGTTTGAATCTTTCCGTTGCTGGAGCACTGCATAAAATGAATCATTTTTATTGTCACACACTCTCCTTGCCGCTGCATGAGTCAGAGCCATGAGCCAGCAGAGGACTGTGTGCCGTTGCCCACCTTATAAACGCAGTGAATATCTTGTATTGAGTGATGCAGAGCCTAAAGCAATCTGGGGAAACTTTATGAAGAACTTTAAAAAAAAAACTTTTTGCCGCACAAGTGTAACTCGGCTGGAGTGATTTTTTCGTCTGAATAGTTGCAATGCTCGCAATGCTTGTCCTCAGCAGGGCAGACAGTCACGGAGTGTATTGAAAGATAATGTGCTGTGTGGAGGAAAAGGTCATCAATTCATCTCTTATAAAAATTGTATTGTCAGCGGGGTCGCGATGGGTTAGAGAGGAAACCTGCAGTGTGTGAGTGTGTGTGTCTGTGAGAGGGAGACTCACACTCACTATCTCTCACCTACACAAATACACACAGTCTCATCCATAAAAGCAGCCTCCCACAAAGGTCACTTCTGGAATAACACATTTCTACCATTTTCTTTCTTATCCCCCTTTTTTCGCTTTGCTCCCTCTCTCTCTCTCTCTCTCCTTCTTCATGTCTTCCCATGTCCCTCTGTCTTTGTCAATCTCACTATGTGTCCTAATCTCACTCTCTCCCTCACTCTGTGTACTTTTCTATCTTTTTATTTCTCTCATTCAGTATCGTTCACTCTCTCAGTCTTTCTCATTCGGTTTCTCTCCTCTTCTCCTCTGTTGCCATTTCTCTTGCGTATACTCCCAATTTCTCTTACTTTCTCTCTGTCTCTATGCCTTCTATGTCTCTCACCCTCTGTGTCTCACTATCTCTCTCTCACTCTGTCTTGCTGTCTCGTTAACTCTCTCTCTCTCTCTCTCTCTCTCTCACTCTCTGTTCTTCCCTTTCTTTCTATCTCTTTCTCCCTCACCCTTTATGTCAACTCATTTATTAATGGATGTTTATGTTTTTTTTTTCGTTTTTTTTTTTTTCATTACATTTCTTAATCGCACATCATCACTGTTGTGTCAATACCTCATTATATTGATTTCATTGCTTTGTTTTATTTACTTATCTAAGGTGTCTACAATTATTATGCAAGCGAGTTTTTTGGGCATATTTCTGTGCATATTTTTTCAACGCTAAGCTGTAAAAACTTGAAGGCTTATTGGATTTAAGCATTTTCAGGTGATTTTGTGTGTATTTGTGTAATTAAGGAGGGTGTTGCCTAAAGTGGGTAACACCCTATGTCAAGGTGTGCGTAATTATTAATCATCTTCTTTACCGTAGGCAAAATGGGCCAAAAAAAGAGAGATTTAATTGACACTGAACTCAAAAATTGTAAAATGCCTTTCAGAGGGATGCAACACTCTTGAAATAGCAAAGACAGACAGATACTTAATTTTCATTGGACAGAAGCACAGTACTTGATATGCCTGGTACTTAATATGGCGGCTACAGTTTTGATGTGCGTGTGACGTCAGCTCCAAAGCATCAAAAGCTTGGAGATGGAAAATATGCATAGAAATAGTCATAAGGTGAAAAAGCTCACTTGCATAATAATTGTGGACACAGTGTATATATTGTTTTTATTTGAGTCCCGTTCAGGTTTTGCATTTAAAGTTTCATTTAGGGTTGCAACGATACCGATACCAGTATCGGGTATCGGACCGATACTTCGTTAAAATACCCGTACTCGTATCGGAAATAAAGTGCCGATACCATGCACCGATACCACTCACTATGTCAAACTGGTCGCAGCCGGCGAATGTGATTTGTTGTCCGACCTGACTTCAATGTCTAGGGGGAGACAACGAGCCGGAAACTGAAGTTCGGAGATGCTGCCGACAAGTTTGTGTGAAATAGCTGTAAGCCTACCAGTAGATTTTCACTGGGAACAGTCAACAATGTCTGCGATTTGGGGATATTTTAAGATAAGAGTCGACGACAGGTGTAAGGCAGATTGTAAGATCTGTGCTGCTACGATGTTGAGGGGCGGAAAGGAAAGTACATCGTTTAACACCAGCAATTTGATTAAACATCTGAAAACGCACCATAGCGCCAAGTACACCGAGTTCGCTAAAGCTAGCGCAAGACCGCAGCAAACAACCTTAACTGAAGCTTTGCAAAAGCGAGAAAAAATGTCCAAAGACAACTCACGGGCCATAAAAATAACAGAGGCTCTTACTCACTTTATTGCGCTCGTTGACCAGCCACTTTCGGTAGTTAATAATGTGGGATTTCGCCGTCTTCTCGGGGTGCTAGAACCAAGATATGAAATTCGCGAATATGTTCGAAGACATGCTACAGACTTGGGGAGTCCCAAAAAGCTCCGTCCATGTTGTGCTCCGAGATAACACAAAAAATATGATTAAAGCCATGGCGGATGCTGGACTTCCTAGTCTGTCCTGTGTCGCTCACACTCTCCAGCTTGTGGTTCATGAGGGCCTTCTCTTTCAGAAAAGTGTTGCTTACAGATCAATCAGCCCACAAAACGACTCCAGCAAGACGTAAAAACTCGCTGGAATAGCACCTTTTACATGATCCAGTCTCTGATCGAGCAGAAGCGGGCGCTGGGAATACATGTGTATGAAAACGAGCTACCTGACTATCTCACGGCTAACCAGTGGGCACTGTTGGAGAAGACAGCATATGTTCTGGGTCCATTTGAGGAGTTGACGCGAAGAGTCAGCTCTTCAGATGCTACGGCAGCAGACATGATTCCTGCGATCACTGCGCTTCTGGGATTTCTATCTAGAGAGACCGATGAAGACTATGGCATCAAAACTATGAAGGGAACGTTAGCTGCAGCTGTCAAGAAGTGATTTGCCGGTGTGGAAGGAAACTCTCTCTACAGCGTCGCAACTTTAATCGATGCGAGGTAAGCCTACCGGTGCTAAATATGACTTCACCTAAATTACTTTGCAAGGATATGTTGTGCGTACACTCATTCCCACGCAATACTTATTAATTGTTAATTCATCAATCTGAATGTGAGCTACGCTTACTCTCACGTAGAAATTTTGTTATAAATGCAACAGTTCGTGCAGGGGTCCATTTTCTCCAGGGACAAATAAGTGTTGTGTGAAATCATTTGGCATTGTTGCACGTTTTTGCCTTCAATTGATGCTGCCTGGATTTGCACCTCACAGGGCACGAGCTAGAAAAAAAGGGATTTGAGGCGTATTATGAACTTTCGCAAATAAATTTATTTGCGTGTGATATTTAATTAATGTTCGTTGCATTTACCAACACCGGTTCAGTCTTATGCTGAAATTAGAGCAATACAGTTTCATAAATCACACACAATCACACAAGCTCTGTTGTAAGATGACTCCTGCGCTCAAACCTGTGCTTGTTTGTTTGATAAATATTTTCTCTGATTAGGTATAAAGGTGTTTTTTTCTCAAACACCAACACTGCTGCGAATGCCAAGGAGATGCTGATACTTGAGCTGCAGAAGCTGACTGCAGAAGAGGACAAGCAGGAAGGTCACAAACAGCATGAACCACCTACCAGAAAACCACGCTTGGACCAGGCCAGCAGCAGTTTAGACAGTATATTTGAGGAAATTGCGAATGAACAAGCATTATCAGCACTGACCCCAGCTGCTGGAGGATTTACTGCACAATTAGAGACCTACCTTGTAGAGGCCCCACTGGCCCGTGAGGACAAACCATTGCAATACTGGGAGGTTAACAAAGTGCGGTTCCCTTCTCTGGCAAAAATAGCATACAGATACCTCTCAGCACCGTGCAGTGGCATTGACAGTGAACGCCTGTTTAGCTCAGTGTCACATATTGTGAATGAAAGCAGAAACAGGCTAACACCTGATCACACAGAGATGATTCTTTTCATCAGAAAAAAAATCCGTCTCTCACTTTCCCAAAGTGAGGGGCAGCCTAGTTAATAGCCTAGTTCAGAGTCTGCAACATTATGTGTTGATATTCATTAGACAGCATTGTGTGTTGATTTGTTTAATTGAGACATGGAAGTAGTGCAACATAGCTTAAGTATTAGTTTGTGTAGTTGAAATCAGTAGGAATGGTTTGCTTACTGTTTGCTGTGTTAACAGCATATTTCATTTCTTTTATCGGCTTTTATTTACATTCTGTGTATTTTTGGCTTGTAATTGCTTTCTGTTAAATTATTTGATATTTTGACTTATTATAGGCTTATTCTAATCTGCAAAGGAGAAAATAAAACCTTCCTCCCAATTTATTGCACTTTCATTTAAACCCAAATTAAAGAAGTATCGGTATCGGTACTCGGTATCGGCAAGTCCACAAAAAAAATACTCGTACTCGTATCGGTTTGTAAAAAATGGAATCAGTGCATCACTAGTTTCATTCACTGCGCAAGCTTTTAAGCTCTGAAGACTGATACAGTGGCTCATTGTGAAAATCCAGGCAAATACACCCCAACACACACACACACACACACAGTCTTGTATTACTATCTTTGTGAGATCTTTCCATAGATTCCCATAATGACTAAATGTATATAATTTTACACCTACACCTAATCCTAACCCTAACCATAAGCTCGGTAACCAAAAGCACATCTTTTACCACTTTTAGTTTCTCAAATAAAACAAGCACATTTTCTATCAAGTCATTTTTCCTCCTGGGGACGTCTCAAATGACCCCACAAAGCCCAAAAAAACAGATAAAAGTGATTTTAGGGGACAAAAAGGTCCCCACAATGCGATAAATACATGAACACAAACACACTCACCGCTATAATGTCAGTTCCCTGCCGCCGAGGCATTTATCATAAGTTAATTTATAATAGACTTTAACCAATGAACAACCATTTATCAGTGGGACAGATCAATACTTGTGATTTTCTCACATGCGCACACACAATCTACACACACATGCACAACATTGTAATATCTTATTGATTTCCTCGCAGTAACCCAGAAACAACCAGCCCGGGTCAAAAAAAGAGGTGCCTTTACAAACATTACAATTTGTGACTAAAGAAATCACATGTACACTAGTGAATGGGAGAGATGTAAGCGTGTTTGGTTTTTGGTGTTTCGTTTTTCACCTCACAGCGGCGAGAAAGACTGGAATGAGTAAGCAATTGAGGGAAAGAGGGAAAAGAGAGTGAAAGGAATCATGGTGGGGTGGGGTGGCTCACTGTTAGCACAAGAGATGAAATGGTTTCTAAAGCTCTTTCTGTCTGCATCCATCTCTCTCTTTCTCTTGTTTTGAAATGGAGCGAGGCAAGTGAAAGTGGCCTTGGACTGTGTTCGGAAAGTGTGGGCGATTTTTCGAGCCAGAGTTAGTCAGAGCTTTTCCGAGCCCTGGAGATCGACGGTGAGAAGAACGCAAATCGGTTGAAGCCAGGAAAGTGTTGGCTAAAAGCATGGAATCGATACAGTGACATTGGAGAGAGAGAGAGAGAGAGAGAGAGAGAGAACTAGGACAGCAAAAGGCCACAAAAGGCCCAAGGCAAAATCTACCCAAGTGCAGTCTAGCTAATTTCCGTATCCTAACAGTAAGTCAGTGTGAGGAAAGACTTTTCTGTCAAGAGCACAAAAATTAGGCTTCGGGTGTGTTTTGCGTTTTGTATGTTGTATGCTGTGTGACCTCTCACTTTTCTACTACTATTGAAACAGCTTTTGTTGCATTCTTCTTTAGCACTAACGTTTGATGCTAATCTGTGATCGAGATCGCTGATGCATTTCGTTGCCTTTTCAAGTTCACCCTCATTGTGTGTGGAGTGTGATGGGTGTGTGTGTGTGTGTGTGTGGAGGGTTAACACACTCTCCAGGCTGCCAGACAAACACTTTCAACTCACAATAGCACGTACAGAACATCTACTTGACAGATGTTGTTTTTAATTAAACATTTTTGAAGGCTTTTCACCCCGCCTCTCCTATGCCATGCCATTAAGTAACTGCTGTTTTGCTAGTTTCACTTGTCTACAACCACTTTTATGACGCTTTTATTGTGATGACTGGAAGCTTTAATATGGAAATTTTATGGCGGTGCTCAGACGGTGGTTTTATTATGTTTTATCTAAAGTAACTGTTAAAGTTTCAGTAAGCGAACGCAGCGAGCAATAAATAAAACACTAAGAATTGGTGTTCTCTACCCACAATTAGACCACACCCACAAATGTTTTATTTAAGTTGCTGACTAAAACTTTCATACAACTTTCGTGTAAAAATGTGACGTAAGTGTTTTTGCTAGTTTGTTCATTTGAGTTCATTTTCCTGCTCCCATGGACATGTTGGTCTTCAAATGAGGCTGAGTCAGGCAAACAATCTGTGTATCATTCATACATTATTTTTCACTTGATACCAAAACCCCCAAAACAGATGTTGTTTTTCAATATTTCCTTCCAAATGCAAAATGGAAAAACTAGTAATGCGTTGTTTTCTGATTTCCCTTTCTGTGCACAAATAAAAAATGGAATAAGTGGAAAACTCACTCTGATATTCCATTTTGGTTTTTCATTGGGTGCAAGTGGCATAACCAGAAAGTGGCCATTACTTGTGCTCAGTCAACAAAATATATACTGTTTTTACTGCTCATAAAAATGGATAGCTTCAATTCGTCCCTTCATGTTAAAGGGTTTGTTTTCTTCATCTGTGATGTTTGTGCTTTTTAAAAATGTTTTTTGCAGTCTTCTGCGTGTGAAATGCTCATGCCTTTTGCATTTTATTGAAAACTAACAACATGGAATATGAGTGACCATTTTCCACATCAATTTTATATGAACACAAAATGAGTTATTGGGAAAAACAATTGTTTTGTTCATTTTGGTTTTGGAAATGAATTTTAAAAATACATTGATTAAGGCACATTGTTGGTGCTACTTACTATGGTGCTCATTTAAGCCAGAGCAAAATGACTGTGTAACAACCAACAGGTGAACCCAAAAACCAGGTCGAGGGCACAGAGATAGATTGTCGAAAAGCGAATTATTTATTCAGGCAGGGGTCAAAACCAAAAGACACAGTCCACGGGGCAATCAAATCCAAATCACAAGAGACAGAAGAGTAATCCAAAAACATGCAGCAAGGATCAAAACACAGGAGGGCAATCACAGAGAATGCTTGGTACGCAGCGCTAGGCATAACAATACTTGGCAGGGAATAGTTGCAAATGAAAGGCCTTAAATACAGATGATGTGGATGTGATTGGTTAGAATTCAGGTGACGCTGATCTGGTAATCTGGGGTACTTGTGAAGGTCTGGAACTAGAGTCCTGGTCAGATGGCCTTTCTGATGAGGTGGATTCCTCCCTCGGTCTGGGCTGAGGTCTTACAGAGTGCCCTTATGACCAACAAAATCCTGATCAAGACTGTAATATGTCAAAGTCAAAGTAAACTTTGTCATTTCTGCTATGTGCAAATATATAGAGAGACGAGATGCCGTGACTCAATTATTTACAGTACAAAGAACAAATAAGGATAATAATAAGCATATATAAATTGACTGTAAAATATAAAACTCTAAACTACAGGTGGAAAAAAAAGACTGGGCAATTAAGTTAGATGTGGTATTCAAACTACATTTATGGTCCTGGAAATGTCTTTTGCATTAAATGTGCATATGATCTGCGGCAGTTCAATATGAAAATTCTAAACAGACAGTTTAAAAAACAACAGTATCTTTATAACAGTTTGTCTAAGGTAATTATGTGAGGGGTTCAATAATATGTGCAAATAATCATAACAACAGTCAGGTGAAGAGAACTACAATTACAATCATGGAATACAATTCTACTTTCATGCAGTAGCAGCAGTTTAATATGAGTATATTGCATATTGTCAGTCTGTAAACATAAACATTTCTAGAACAGCTGTTCCTGAAACAGTTTCAATATGGCATGGATCAGATTGTCCATGGAGCAGCATGTGCATCACAAAACAGTGATGTGTAAAGTGCAGAGGTGCAATAGAGTCAGTTTACTGTCCAGGTGTGTGTGGGGGGAGTGCAAGGGCAGGCAATGTGTTTTAGAGTCTGATGGCTTGTGGGAAAAAGCCATCGTGCAGTCTGGTAGATCGGATGTGAGGGTTCAAACATGATACAGGAGGCCTTCCTGATGCAGAGCTTGTGGAAGATCTGAGGCACAGGCGCTCCGATGATGTTGTTAGTTGCTTTAACAGTCCTTTGCAGGTGTTTTCAGTCAGTGCTGCTGCTGCTGGTACTAAAACCAGACGGAGATGCGGCTGGTCAGGACGCTTTCTATGGTGCCCCTGTAGAACACTGTCAGAACGGGACGAGGAAGTTTGGCTCGCTTTGGGCATCTCAGGAAGTGGAGATGCTACTGGGTCTTTTTCGTGATGGAGGTGGTGTTGGTGGTTCAGGTGAGGTCATCAGAGATGTGAACTCCTAGGAACTTAGTGTTCTTTACTGTTTCTACCATGGAGCTGTTGATGCTGGATGGAGCGAGTTTTCCTGAAGTTAACGGTAATTTCTTTAGTTTTGTTCACATTCAGCAATAGGTTGTTCCCACTGCTCCAGACAGCTAGTTACTGAACCTCATCTCTGTATGCTGACTGTTGTGGCTGATGAGCCCACCACGGTCGTATTGTTGGCAAACATGATGATGTGGTTTAAGTGCAGTCATGGGAACGCAATCCTGAGGAGCTCCTGTGCACAGCCTGATAGTGCTGAAAGTCCAAAGTCCAATATCCAGTTGCAGAGAGAGGTGCTCAGTCCAAACTCACTCAGTTTCACACACTTTTTGGGGGATGATGGTGTTAAATGCTGAGCTACATTCTAACATAAGTGTCACTCTTGTACAGGTGATATAGGGAGAGGCAGTGGATATGACATCCTCAGTCAACCTGTTTGGCCAATATGCAAATTGCAGTGGGTTCAGTAAGTTGGGGAGGCAGCTTTTTGCCTGTGCCATGATAAGTCTCTCAAAGCATGATGATGGGGGTTAGAGCGATGGGCCGGTAGCCATTCAGGCAGGCTACTGAAGATTTCTTTGGCCCTGGCATTATGGTGGTGGCCTTGAAGCAAGCTGAGGCACATGGCTCCGCATTGTGTTAAAGAGGCCCATGAGAACCTTGGCCAGCTGATCAGTGCAGTCTGATCACACGGCCTGGAATGTCTGGTCCAACAGCTTTTCATGGGTTGACCTTAGTAAAAGTTCTCCTCATGTCAGCCACAGGCAGAGAGACGACCATGAGGCAATGTGGTGTCCTTGTCACTGCTACTTGTTGCAGGCTTGTATTGAGTGACAGCTTGAATGCCCTGCTGTAAACTGCAGTTTTTTTGTGTTGTGGAAGTGGCTCTGGATCTTCAGTGTTTGACCTCACTTGTTCACATTTTCCTACCAAAGATTCATTGCTATAGCAATCCACCAAGGTTCAAGCCTGCCTGGCTTTTAAAGGGAGTAGGTGATGACACTCTGATTGGTTTAATGCTTGCTAAGTCCAGAATGCTTAATGGACCATCAACTCTTCCTCTGAAGGCTAGTAGTAATATTAGGCTTGGACACACCATAAATGTACATAGAATGAAAGAATAGAGAGCATTAAGTTGTTTTTCTTTAATATCCAGAGAATAGTGTTCACTTTTCCCAACAAATACAGCATTATAAGCAGCATAATAATTTGCTAAGGTTCAAACATGTCTAACCTTTAAAGGGAACTGGAGATGCATCTCTTGGTATGTTTAAACCATGGAAAATCCAGAGTTCAACTTGTTGAACATGTTCAACATGTCTAGTCAAATTCCTTGTGACTGGCCAAGAAAACGAACTGTCCAATAAAACTGATGCTGATTCTTAGTATGCAGGGTTCTGTAGCATAGGCCAGTGAGGAGAAACTGAAACAAATTGTGTGACCAGTGTGCAAGGAGTCTGTAATGATGCTGTCTCCATTCTTCTTTGTTCTTGATGAATACAACTCCTCTTAGCTGGGAAAAGGAGTGCTCATCAGCTTTTAAGCTGTCCTCACTTTTTACTCCAGTCTCTTCTAGTCCTGTTTAGTGGCTGCCCCAAACCAGACTGTGATGGATGTGCAGATGACAGAGTTGATGACTGGTTTACACCTTGGCCTTAGGTGACCCTAAGGACTCACCTTGATTTACAACTAGGCTTGTGTGACTGTTACAACTTCTTAATCTGGAGAGTAGGAATTTTTTCAAGGATTTCTTTTCAAAATTCTTCAGGACATTGAACCACTCATCCAAATGTTAGGTAACGGTAGGGTGTTCGCCCTGTGATCAGAAGGTCGCAGGTTCGAATCCAGGACCGGTAAAGTTACTACTGAGGTACCCATGAGCAAGGTACTGTCCCCAAGCACTGCTCCCCTGTCAGCTGCCCACTGCTTCTTCATGAATGGGTCAAATGCACTGTGTGTTGTGCTGTGGTGTGTTCACAATGACAAATAATCACTAACTTTCACTTTCAAAAGCCTTCTTCAATTCTAAATAGCTGATGAAAAGTTCCAGGTATTTATCCTGTAGTGTAATGTCATCTTGAAAGTGGTCATTGACTCTCCATTTCCTTGACATCCATTGGGTCAGTAGGATCCCAATTAGGCAAGGTGTGGATCAAGGTTTGAGTTGGTTTTGCCTCAGTCCACGTGTGAACCATTTGTGAGTAGTTGCCCCTCACAATTAAATCACCTAGGAAGGGTTCTCAGCTATGTTGTAGGTTTCTGAGAGTTGGTGTTCAGCAATGGTTGTTCCAGTGAGACCTAAATCACCTCCGTTACTACTTTCTCAAACTGTCCTCTCTGCTCAAAATGTGAAGATTTTGTCTTGACAAAAAGAGAGCCATAGTATCAACAACCACTTTCAGTGTTGACAACCCAATTAGATGATAAATGGAACCTGGAACTCCCCATCAAATTTTTAGGACTGAAGAAGTCTTTCAGATGAGACATGAAATGTCTACAAGATTATTGAAAAGAAGTCCAGCTGTCTTCAACTCATTCTCTGAAGTTTGCCATGACCTAGACCAGGAGTGTCCAGTTAAAGTAGAAGCTCACCGGTAATGGAAATCTACTATGTTACTGGTCTTCCAGGACCGGAAGTGGACACCCCTGACCCAGGCAACTGAGAATCTCTGGAATTTGCTAGCTTTTAACAACACATATGCAGACGCATCATGGCCACGCGTATCCTGGACTCTTCTGGTGTGTTGGCCGCACAGAAAATGCATCAAGATGCAATATCCGCAAGATGCAATGGTGCATGGTGCACGATGACAGGAAGTCACAAGTATGAAAGACTGCCTTTCTTTCCATGTAGAGACAGATATCACACACAGTTGCGCATAGTGCTGTAGCAAATGTTCATTCATGATGCAGCTGGTTGTGTATATGTTGTCAGCTTTTTAGGACTGAAAAAGTTACTGAAAAGACAAGATGTGCAATGTCTTCAAGAACCCAATAGAAGTTCAGTTGCTTTTGATACAAGTACAAGACTGTTTTGACTATTTGGATTTTACATGGTGTGTGGTTTCTCCTCACATTTCTAGGCTTCAGTGTGTTTCTTGCTTAAAGGGATAGTGAAATCTACATGTTTTACTGTACCTAAAACCTGCAGTATAGTATAGTAAGCTTGAGGTGGGCAGCAGTTAGTCATCATATCTGCTTCTGTTGCTTTTAACAAATGCTTAATGAGCTGGAGCCATGATGAGTCATGATGAGTCATAAGACTTGCTTGTGTATGAGTGTATATTTGTCAAACCTGAGATTTCTCAGATTTTCTGTGGCTTTGTGAAGCCATTTGTGTGTTTCGAAAGTTCAAGGTTTTTTTTTTTTTTCAAAACATTAAGAGGAAAAAGATTTATTTTTGCTTGCACACGTACTGGGCTTGTCATAATGTCACAATGTGAAGAATAGATACTTGAGGACAAAATTAAATTACATTTTCAATTGACTTTTAAAAACATATTTCATCTTTG
This sequence comes from Distichodus sexfasciatus, assembly GCA_032718565.1. Classification (NCBI taxonomy): domain Eukaryota; kingdom Metazoa; phylum Chordata; class Actinopteri; order Characiformes; family Distichodontidae; genus Distichodus; species Distichodus sexfasciatus. Next base: position 393,896 of record JAVGVS010000286.1, read on the forward strand.
TATTGCATTAATGACCTCTGGACTCTAAGTTATAAAAGTATGAGAGAGAGAGCAAGAGCACATTATACTCAGAGCAAAAAAAAACTTTTATCCTTTTACCTAGCTGTGTGTGTATGTTTATGTGTGTGTTTTATTGTGGAAAGGGCAGTAAGGTGCTGGAAACTCGATTGGGCCTCTTTACAGTATGAGTCACAGCTTCTGTGACTGAAGGAAAAGCAGTTTAAAGCTGTTTTTGAGCAGTTTTATGTAACGTAGTTTGGCTTCTGCAGATTTTGCCTCTGCACTGGGACTGTGTTAATGGAATACTGAGGACGGAGGGATGCAAAACATGTGTTTGCATTACATGTGTAGTGGGATGTACTGGCACCAGCACAGAGACTTCATGGCATTCTCATTTTCATTAAAGGAACACTCCACTTTTTTTGAAAATAGGCTCATTTTCCAACTCCCCTAGAGTTATATAGATGTGTTTTACCGTTTTTGAATCCATTCAGCCGATCGCCGGGTCTGGTGGTAGCACTTTTAGCATAGCTTAGCATAAATCATTGAATCCGATTAGACCATTAGCATCTCACTATAAAATGACTAAGGAGTTTTGATATTTTCTATTTAAAAACTGACTCTTCTGTAGTTGCATGGGTATTGCTAAGACTGGCGGAAAAATGAAAAGTTGAGGGCGCATAGGCCGATATGGCTAGGAACTGCTCTCATTCGGCGTAATAATCAAGGAATTTTTGCTGCCCATTACCATGGGTGCAGCAGGTGCAATGATATTGCATAGCCGCCTGAAATAAGTCCCCCAGCTAGGTAACTTCAAAGTGACACACTATGTTTAATGTAGTTGCTGAGTTACAACCCCGGCGAGTTGTAGTGGCTGGATTTACCTTTGTCTGGAATTAGCCATGGTTGTGTGTCTTGCGTTGTAAAGAGGCTGTAATAGTAAGTCGAAAGATTATACTCCGTCATGTTTCATAAATTCCAACGAAAAACAACTGCTTGAAAAGAATCAATGGCTAGCTGCTCTGCCATAGACTGTTCAGCTACACTTTCCACACTTTCCTGTCTTTCATGCTCTAAAAGTTTGTCTTCTGTGTATTCAGGTTCAAACAGATATGGTTCAGGGTCTGCACCAAAGAAAATGTTTTCTGAATCATCTCTCACTAATTTCTCCATGGTTGCATGGCACGCTCCCTGTGCAAGCAGGTGGTCACATTGGTTATGTTGACAGAAGTTAGGCTATTAGCAGGCGCTGCGTAATATCATTCGCCTGCTGCTGCACCATGAATGCAAAATTCCTTGATTATTACGAATGAGTATAGTTCTAGCCATATCGTATATAAATGTAACTTTCATTTTTCGCCAGTCTTAGTACCGCGATGCAACTGGAAGAGTCCAAGTTTTAAATAGAAAAAAATGTCGAAACTCTTTAATCATTTTTATAGTGAGATGCTAATGGTCTAATCGGATTCAATGATTTATGCTAAGCTATGCTAAAGTGCTACCGCCAGACCCAGCGTCGGCTGAATGGATTCAAATATAACTCTAGGGAGATGAAAAACAAAAATTTATTGAAATCCTTCCCTTTTTGGCGCTTTCATTCCCTGAGTATTAGGTGTTTGGAAAACCTTGCAGAAGTGGAAATGAGATGAGCTGAAAAACTGATTAAGGTTCATTTCCAGGAGCTGTGTCTTAGATTAAATTTCTTATCTCATAATTATGACATACTATCTTGTAACTACGAGGAAAGATTATGTAACTAGAAGAATAGATCTCATGATTACAAGAAAATATATTTGCTTGCGGCTATATTTATTAATGTTGTTCATTCATTCATTATCCAAATCTTAATCCCAACTGGACTACTTGGGGTACAGGAGCCCTATCCGGGAACCGGGTGCAAGCGAGGACCCTGAGCCACCTCACCTCTTATTCACACCTTACAGGCCAATTTAGGGATGCTATGGTGGTGCATGCTTTTGGACTGTGGGAGGAAACCAGAGAACCCGGAGGAAAATCTACACGAACTAGGGGAGAGCATGCTAACTCCACACAGTAAGGCTCCACGGCTGACCTGGGGATCAAACCCACTTCTCGCTGTGGGGGCGGCAGTGCTAACCACTACACCACCATAGCGCCTCTGTGTGTGGGGGGCCATGCAGGTGGGAACACTGTGTGGTACCCTATTGAAATCGTGCTGATTTTTTTTTTTTTAATTAGGGGGCCATGCAGTGGAACCACTGCGTGGAACCCTATTGGAAACATGCAGATTTTTTAGGGGGCCATGCAGGGGAACACTACATAGAACCCTATTGGAATCGTGCTGATTTTTTTTTTTGTGCCTTAAAACACATTGTGGAGAAAAAACTGTAAGACCTACAGCTTTGAAATTTGGCAGGTAAGTCCGGTACCCCACCCACTACTCAGGCAAAAAATAAGCTATTTTGCATTTTTCCAAAAAAATTTGCATTTTGCCTAATAACTTTTGAACCGTAGCTCTGATTCTCAATTCTCAATCCTCAATCATCTTATTCCTTGGGTCAAGACGAATCTTTTAGACCCTCGCATCTATTTCTGCCATATTTGATTTTTCGCTAATTTGCATAATATGCAAAACCATCTTTTGTGAATTAGTCCCTGGATTTTTGTCCAATCTGCATGCAACTGGTATCACTTGAATCCCAAGACACTCTTCTTTAATTATCATCAAGCACATTTTTAATTTTGGTCTTCTTCTGTAAAATGCAAAATAAATGTAATTAGAAGCAGCATAGGACAGCTACACCACACACTGAGTGTAATAGAAATCGGCTCTGGGTGGGCTACGGCTTTGAAATTTGGCAGTAGGTCCGGGACCCCACCCTCTACTCAGGCAAAAAAACCTTGTCCAACTCTGCCAGTTGGTGGCAGTATAACCCCACCCATTACTCATGCAAAAAATTGCACCACTATGCCAGTTGGTGGCGCTATAATAAGCTATTTTGCGTTTTGCCTAATCACTTTTTGAACTGTAGCGCCCGATTCTCAAAATCATATACCAGCTTACTCCTTGGGTCAAGACAAATCTTTATAGACCTTTGCATCTATTTCCGCCATATTGGATTTCTCACTAATTTGCATAATATTTAAAACCATCTCTGCAGACCCTGGATTTTTATCCAATCTGCATGCAACTGGTATCATTGGAATCCCAAGAAACTCTTCTTTAATTATTTTTGGGCACATTTTTAATTTATGTCTTCATATTTCTGTAATATGTAAATAAATGTGGTGGGCTTGGCCTAGGACTGCAATGCCACACACTGAGTTTCATAGAAATCCAGCTCTGGTGGGCTACAGCTTTGAAACTTGGCAGGTAGTTCCGGGATCCCACCCACTACTCAGGCAAAAAAACAATTGCACCACTCTGCCAGTTGGTGGCGCTATAATAAACTATTTGCGCTTTGCCCTATAGAAGTTTTTGAACCGTAGCACCCCAGATAAAATGACGGCGATGCCATTTTCCAGCGTCTGTACACTTCGCTTCATCAAAAACGGATAAAGCTGCAAATTGCATGGCCCCCGCAATCACTGCTTGCAGTTATATTTATTATTATTATTATTATTATTATTATTATGTATTATTATTATTATTATTATATTTTTCTACCAAACGGACTGTGCAGCTCGAACCATAAGTTGCAGAAAGCTGAAATTTCCATGGTAAGTAGGAATGGTGTGCATCTCGGCATAAGTTGAAAGGCGTAGTGATCGGCTTATACTTGGGAAAACACATTTTGACCTCTAGGGTTCTGTGTCATAAAGATCAGCGTCAGCAGAGTATGGATTATTATTAATGCGTTGCCGCTTCCCTGTTTGTCTCCATTTTTCTGAATGTTATGCCTGATCAAGTCTCTCTCACTCATTCACTCTCTCTCTCGCTCTCTCTCTTTGTGACAAATTTCCTCATGGCTGGTGGGAGGACTGTGGGTACAATCTTCTGTTTGTCTGTCATCTCCTTCATCAGACATCCTCTTTCTTCTCCCCTCTGTCAGCCCTGGGGAGCCTGATTATGAGTGCAGAAGGGATGGACGGAGAGCTTTTAGACAAAGCAGAGTATTAGACAAAGCCCTGCTGTTTTTCGACTGGCTGCTCTGTCACCTCATCAGTCAGCCTCACGCGTGACTTTCACCAATACACACACACACACACGCATGCATACACCTTTTTACACAGTCCTGTATTACTATCTTTATGAGGTCTTTCATAGACTACCCAATAACTAAAGTATAATTTTACACCTACACCTAATCCTAACCCTAACCTTAACCTCAGTAACCAAAAGCACATCTTTTACACTCTTAGTTTTCTCCAAATAAAACAAAGCACTTTTTTCTAGAAAGTCATTTTTTCCTCCTTAGGGACCTCCTCTCAATGCCCACAAAGCCCCAAAAACAGAAAAAAAGTGATTTTAGGGGACAAAAAGGTCCCCACAATGCGATAAATACATGAACACACACACACACACACACACACAAAACACCCCACCCGAAAAAAAAAAAAAAACATTGAAGATGACAGGCATCATGGGAAATCTGGCTGCTGTGGTCATCTCGAGGTTGGCTCTCATTGGTTTGGATGCTCTGCTGCTTCAGGCTGGTGCAGGCTCCGATCTGTTGCTGAAACGGTCTCTTCCCTTCTCTAGTCTGTCCATCATTTTTAAAATTTCCTTTTCATTTCTTGACTTCTCCATTCTTCTTCTTTTCTGTCTCTCTTTTACTAGTATCCATTTTATTTCCTCCTTTCCCCTTGTCTTTAAAAAGGTTTTAAAAAGAATCTAAAAGTCTGCAATTTTACTAACTCTTCTGTGCTCTTTTCATTTTATTCTACCCTTTTAAATATATATTTTACATCGTCTTTTCATAGTTTATTTTCATTGCTGTACAGCATGTGGCCCTGGCATCTTCTCCTCCTCTCACTCCTTCTCTTCTTGTCTTTTCTCATCTCCCGTCTTCTCTTTTTTTCTCCATTCCTTTTTCAAGAATTTCCCTTTTCTCTGTTTCTTCATTCTACATTCATCTCTTCACTGAGCTTCTTTGTTATTCCATTCTTTTTCCTCCATTTTTTTCCTCCATTTTTTTTATCTTTAGCTCTATCTCTGACACCTTCTCTCGTTTTTTTGTACTCATGTTTCATCTTCTCTTCATGTCTTCAATCTTCTCTTCGTTTATCTCTTTAATTGTCCCCTGTTGTCTCATTTCATTTATCCCTTTTTATTTTATTATCTTTATTTCTCCTCTTTTTGTCTGTTTTATTGGTTTATCTCTTTTGTTGGTTATAAAGTCTTCCCATTTTGTCTCTCATTTCTTTTCCTCATTTCATTTCTTTGCTTTTATACGTATCTTTTCTCCTCTATTTTTATGTTTGGCTTGAACTTTTCTGTTTATTTTCTACACCGCAAAAAATGAAATCTTAACAAGCCAGAAAATCTTAAAAAGAAAAAAATAGATCTTGGTTTTTTTTTTTTACATTTTAAGAATGACTGATTTGACTAGACTTTTATGTTTGAGATAAATAATCTAATTTTAAGGAATGTTGGCTAGAATTATCTCATTAAGAAAAATTTACTGATTATAAGAACTTTTTTAAATATGAAATAAGAAATTTAATGAAGAGAACTGAAAAGGTTCTCATGCTCTCCACTCACGAGGTTAAAATTCGCAGCAACTTTGTATTTTAAGAATATTAAAGCTAAAAACATGGAAAAACTGAAAGAATTTTTTTCTTGTTTTAGGAGATCTTTACAAGACAAATTTTCTCACTATATTGGCAGATCATTTTGCTTGATTCTGGTACCTTCTTTCTTATTATCCCTTTCTTTTTCTCATTTTCTGACACTGATTTTTTGCAATGTAACCTTTTCATATTCTTTCCATCTGCAGTTCATCTTCTCAGCTCTTGCTTTTCTGGTCTTTCTCCTTCTGTCTCTCTTTTTACCTCTTCATCTTTTCTTTTTGTTTTTTGTCTCCTGTCTTTTCTTCACATCCACCACGTTGTCTTTGTTTTACTTCTCCTTTCCCTTCTCCTCTTTTCTGTTTCCCATCTTCTTTATATTTTCCCTCTCTCCTTCTTTTCTTGTTTATTCCTTACCCATCTTTTTGCTTCTACCATATTCACTTTCGTTTCGCTTTTTTCATCACTCCGTTCGTGCCTCTTCACATTTCTTTGTTCCTCCCTCTTTATCTTTTACTGTTCTCATCGTTTCATATTCATTTTCCTTTGTCACATCTCTGTTCTCCGTCTTCCTTCTCTGCCCATTGCTTCATCTCTCTTTTTCTGTCTACCATCTTCTCGTCGTTTCTCCTCTCTCCTTCTCTTCCCATCTATTCTGGAGTGGAGTGAGGATTTTCTAGTCCTCGCCACAACATTTTGTCATTATAACAACCTGACTCATTCTCTCCTCCTCTCTCTCTCTCTCTCTCTCTTTCTCCTCTCTCTCTTTCCCTCTCTCTCACACACACAATCTCTCTTCATCCTCATCACCGAAAGACTCCTCCATCTCTCTCCCAGCATGCTTTAGGCTCTTTCCATGGCCCCATAAATCGTGTGTGTGTGTCACACTGACACGCCTTAATGAGGGAATCTCAGCCTGCAGGAGAGGAGAGGGCAGTGTAGGGGGTGTGGTACTCAGGGCGCTGTCAATCAGTCACACACACACACACACACACACACACACACATAGCCACAAGCGAACACATGCACAAATGAGACAGCCATTATCGGATTGAGACACAGAGTGGGCGCGAGTCCTCTGAAGGCAGGATGAGAGCAAAGTTCATTCCTGAAGGAACATTCAGGAGACAGTGTCGTTTGTCTCTCTCTCTCTGTCTCTCTCTCTCACACAAACACACACACACACACTCCACTAATATTTTCTTCTTTATGATGTGTTTTGATGTGACTTTTCTCACCAGCAGCCAGCTACACCCAAACCTGGACTTTCTCTCTAGCTCTGTTTCACTCTTTTCTGGGTCTGCTTGCGTGCTTTGTTCTTGTGCATTCGTTTCTTTATTTCTCTCTCTCTCCCTCTCTCTCTCTCTCTCTCTCTCACTCTCTCTCTCTCACACACACATACTCTATCTCTCTCTCTGTCTATCTCTCATACTTTTTCTAGTTATTGCACACTCTCAATCTCTTACTCTCTCTTTCTCTCACATACTTTCTGTCTCTCTCACTCTTCCTCTTTCTCTCACCTACTCTCTCTCTCTCTCTCTCTCTCTCTCTCTCTCTCACTTTTTCCCTACCTCTTCTGTGCTCTCGCTCTCTTTCTCTCTGTTCTGCTTTTCCTCTCTGTCATGCTCATGCTTGTTGTCTTTTTCTCACTTTTGCTCAATCTGTTTCTCTTGCTCTCGCTTTCTCTCTATTATGCTTTCTCTTTCTGTCTCTTCTCTGTGTTTTCTCTCTCGCTTTCTCTCCTATCTCTCCCCTTTTCTTACTTTCTCTCTATCTCTCTTGCAATCTTACTTTCTCTCTATGTCTCTCTAGCTCTCTCTCTCTCTGTCACACTCTTGCCTCCCCCGTCCTATGCTCTCATTCTCATCCACATTCTTTCTCTTCCTGTCTCTCTTGTACTCTCTCTCCTTGGTCTCTCTATATCTTGTGCTCTCTCTCCCTCTCTATCACATTCTCTTACTTACTGTCTATAGCCAGGTTTCCATCAAGGGTTTTCGAAAAAAATATTTAGCCTTCAAATTTTTTACGATATAGCTGATGGAAATGCTAGTGTCGATAAAATTTTGTAAATGTCGACATAATATTTTTCCGTTAACAAGCCTTATAACTTCTATATGATGCTTCAGATGTCATAAAAACTACTTTGAAACACTTTTTGTCGGAAAAAAAAAGGGCTTTAACGCAAATAAATGTGTCACGTGAACATTCGCACTGGGGTACTTTCTTGAGCTCTAGGGCTATCAGACAAACAACTACTTCGTTGCTTCTGCTGTAGATCTTCGGATGTTTTGTACAATTCCAATTATTTGTAGAAACTGAAATAACAGTAAGCTGGCAAATTTCAACAAACCGTCTGAATAATCTCTCCATCACTTTGTTTCTTTGTTTAGCGGAGGAGGGTGTCACGTGGAAAACAAAAGGTAGCTAATTTGCGACATACACAAAATTATGTATGGAAACGGCTCCAAGGGCAGATTTTTGCAATACACCCAAAACCTATGGGACAGTTAGGTTTGGGGATAGCGTCATCACGCACACCATTTTATCGATAAAAAAGCCAGTTGGATGGAAACAGGCTGGAGACATAAATTTAGCACATTTTTTTGCGCATATTCTGTTTGTCGATAACAAAACGTCGCAAAAAACTGGATGGAAACTTGGCTTATGTCTCTCGTGCTCTCATCCCTGTATCTCAGACTCTCTATCCATTGCGCCCTTTCTATCTCTCTTATGCTCTGTCTGTCTCTTACACTCTTACTCTCAGTGTCTATTTGCTCCACTCTCTTGCGCTTGCTTTCTCTCTATCGCTCTCTCTCTCACGTTTTCTCTCTCATGCTCATGATCGCTCTCATGCTCTGTCTCTCTCTTGCGCTCTTTATGTCATGCTCTTCATCTCTCTCATGCTCTTACTTTCTCAGTATCTCTCTTGTGCTCTCGCTGACTCTCTATCTTTCTCGCTATCTCTCATACTCTTGGTCTCTCTTTATCTTGTGCTTTAACTCTCTCCTCTCTCCCGCTCTCTCACTCTATCTCTGTCTTTTACCTTCCTACCATCTGGGTCTGTTTTGCTCCACTCTCTTGCTCTTGCTTTCTCAATCTCTTGCTCTCTTGCTCACACACACATACACCGTTAATCATACACAGTATGGAACTGTCTCTCTAGAGTGTCATGCATGTCAGGCACGTTTGGTATAATCACATCACCAAGTTCACATCTCTCATCCTCACAAACACCATCACTTTCCAGATTCTCTCCTACAGAGGTCTGAGTGACTCGAGCCTCGGGCATGCCATAGTCTGCGTTCTGAACTGCAAACCTCCACACTTCACTTTGCTACAACAGACACACTAGATATTTCCATCTTCAATGCATGGAAGTCATTTTCTCATTTTACTTCTCAGTTTTTCCTTTATTAAAAAATATTCCAAGTTTCAACCTCACTTTGTCTTCTTGACATTGATCATGTCAAGAAAAATTTCACACCACACTTGTCAGCATTTCTGTCTTAAAATGACCCAGGAACCAAGGCTAGTTATTTTATTGATATTTTTTTCTAATAGGGAAGTTAGAAAATAGGGAAGTAGTTGATGTTAGTAATATCTCAGAATATATTTAAATAATATTTTTTAAAAATAATTAGTACATTTTTCATTATTTTTAATTATTTTTTACATTTTGACTTACTGAGATGCCATTTTTGAACTTTGACTGCTAAATTACGGTTAGGGAGTTCGCCCCATGATTGGAAGGTGGCTGGTTCGAATCTTAGGACTGGTAATGAGTGCTTGCTCATCAACAAGTCCATCCCAAAACACCTTCCAGGTGCTGCCCATATCCTTCTCCCTGCTCCTTCTGAAAGGGTCAAATGGGGCCATTTCATTGTCGTGCACTGTGTGCTGTGCTGTGGTGTGTTCAGAATGACAAATAGTCACTCAATAGAATAAATAGTTTCAGCTACAGAGTCACCTACAGCTAGTCGTTACCATGTTTTTACTTATTTTTTAAAGAAATGCTAGAATCCCTAAGAATCTGGTCCTGTAGTTGACAATCTGGTCCTCATAAATATACAAGAACATGTTTAAAATTACACATAAAGACTTTAATGATTTGATGATGGTGTTCATCAAAAATACCACAAACAACCATGACAAATTTCCACTAGTGGTAAATGTATTTGCCAAAACAGTTTGCTAATAATGCCAAACTAGTAGTGAACCTTTAGTGACAAATTTGCCAGGTGCAAAAAAATTGCTAGAAGTTCCCCACACACCTAATTTGCATGTGAAAATATGACCTTCCTGCAAATTTGTGGCAACTGTGCCAAAAGATAATGGCAATCACTTGCCAGAAGCCCAAAATTTCAATGCGACTCTCAACATAACTGGAAAAAGTTACCCCGCACATTAAAATTACATGTGTGTGCTTATGGCTACTGTGATTTAGGCACATATTGCCTATGTATTGCATCAGTGAGGGAATTTGTCTCCCTTTATTGTGATATCTTAGCTTCAATCTGTAACTTCCCACTAGCCACTCACCATCTATAAAGAATGCGACCTTGGGGGGAAGAGCATTTGCTCATAAAGCACCACAGTTGTGGAAAAAACGTTCCTATTAGCGTTCAGGGCTCAGAAACAATCTCTGCTTTTAAGTCAAGGCTTAAGACCTACCTCTTTAGACAGTCTTTTGGATATTAAAGTTATTAAAGAGATCTGGGGGTTCATGGTCATTTGAGATTAAAGGTGAAAGGGGGGGGGTTAGTGCTGTTGTCCTGCCACTCTTTGATCATGGGATTTATCGACAGTGTGGTGTATGGCCTTGGGAACTCCTCTACCTTCAATGCTATCTTCATTAATTAATTTATTAATTAATGATTAATCTTGAACTAATGTTTACGTGTATATTAAATGTTCATGTACCCGGTCACTCCGATTGCTTGTTGGGGGTTTGGGCCGGTTATGTGTAAAGGGCTTTGTGACTGACTGTTGTTAAGAGCACTATATAAATAAAATCAAATTGAATTTCCATCAAAAGAATTGTATTTGGAATAAAATATAGATTAAAGCAAAGGATTTCAGATTTTTAGCCATATGTCACTCCCTCAACTTTGAAGCAATGGTTCTGACATTAACAAGTAATATAGCTTAAGACTGTCTAATTAGCATCATGTGGAAAGTGTGATGCTATTTTCCTACATTTAATCGCATCCCAGCTCTGTCGTGTAACTAAAGAAACCAAACATGTACGGCGGAAAGCTTTGTGTTGATGGTCTACTTGTTAGTGGCGAAATGACCACACATTTGATGTGTTCCTGCTTTAAAGCAGAACAGATTGGTTTAGCTGCCCTGTGTCACCTCATCCATAAAATCAGGGAGGACATGAAGCTTTAAACAGATGGCAGGAGCGTATAGTGTTTTGCATTTCTACTGTCTACAGTACGTGTAGAGAGCCAACTGGGGCCGCTCAGACTCTTTATGCCTGTGATTTAATGTAAAGTGGTTGTCAATTTCCCTTTCAAGGACGCACTATGTCTTTATATAGGTGCTGTGATAGCAGTAGTTTATATAACGGTTTGGGTGACTACTTACTTCGGTCGCGATAACATTAGAACCGCCACACAACTAATAATGAGTAGGTCTGCGATGCTCTGAGCTGCGTTTCCCAAAAGCATAGTTGCTAGCCTATTGCTAACTCGTTAGCAACATTATCTTAGTTGCTAATGCACACTATGTTAGTTGCTAATGTACACTATGCACACTGTTAGTTGCTAATGTAAACTATGTACACTGTTAGTTGCTAATGTACACTGTTAGTTGCTAATGTACACTATGTTAGTTGCTAATGCACACTATGTTAGTTGCTAATGTACACTATGTTAGTTGCTTCAATGTAAACTATGTACACTGTTACTAATGTACACTGTTAGTTGCTAATGTACACTATGTTAGTTGCTAATGTAAACTATGTACACTGTTAGTTGCTAATGTACACTGTTAGTTGCTAATGTAAACTATGTTAGTTGCTAATGTAAACTATGTACACTGTTAGTTGCTAATGTACACTGTTAGTTGCTAATGTACACTATGTTAGTTGCTAATGCACACTATGTTAGTTGCTAATGTACTATATACACTGCTAGTTGCTAATGTACACTCTGTTAGTTGCTAATGTACACTATATACACTGTTAGCTGCTAATGTATGCTATGTAAGTTGCTAATGTACACTAGTTGCTAATGTACACTGTTAGTTGCTAATGTACACTATGCTAGTTGCTAATGTACACTATGTACACAATGTTAGTTGCTAATGTACACTATGTTAGTTGCTAATGTACACTTAGTTGCTAATGTACACTAAGTTAGTTGCTAATGTACACTATGTACACTAAGTTAGTTGCTAATGTACAGTATGTATGCTATGTTAGTTGCTAATGTACACTATGTTAGTTGCTAATGTACACTATGTTAGTTGCTAATGTACACTGTTAGTTGTTAATGTACACTAAGTTACTTGCTAATGTACACTATGTACACAATGTCATTTGCTAATGTACACTATGTACACTAAGTTAGTTGCTAATGTACATTATGTACACAATGTTAGTTGCTAATGTACACTAAGTTAGTTGCTAATGTACATTATGTATGCTATGTTAGTTGCTAATGTACACTATGTACACAATGTTAGTTGCTAATGTACACTATTACACAGTTAGTTGCTAATGTACACTATGCTAGTTGCTAATGTACACTATGTACACTGTTAGTTGCTAATGTACACTATGTACACAATGTCATTTGCTAATGTACACTATGTACACTAAGTTAGTTGCTAATGTACATTATGTATGCTATGTTAGTTGCTAATGTACACTATGTTAGTTGCTAATGTACACTATGTACACTGTTAGTTATAATGTACACTATGTTAGTTGCTAATTTACACTATAGCCCGCATAATTGTAATGTACGTATATGCTAGCTATGTTAGTTGCTAATTTATGCTATGTTAGTTGCTAACGTACACTATTTTAGTTGCTAATGTACACTATGTACACTGTTAGTTGCTAATGTACACTAAGTTACTTGCTAATGTACACTATGTACACAATGTTATTTGCTAATGTACACTATGTACACAATGTTAGTTGCTAATATACACTATGCTAGTTGCTAATGTACACTATGTACACTATGTTAGTTGCTAATGTACACTATGCTAGTTGCTAATGTGCACTATGTACACTGTTAGTTGCTAATGTACACTATGCTAGTTGCTAATGTACACTATGTACACTGTTAGTTGCTAATGTACACTAAGTTAGTTGCTAATGTACACTATGTACACAATGTTAGTTGCTAATGTACACTATGTTAGTTGCTAATGTACACTATGTACACAATGTTAGTTGCTAATGTACACTATGCTAGTTGCTAATGTACACTATGTACACTGTTAGTTGCTAATGTACACTATGTTAGTTGCTTTAATGTACTATGTACACAATGTTAGTTGCTAATGTACACTATGCTAGTTGCTAATGTACACTATGTACACTGTTAGTTGCTAATGTACACTAAGTTAGTTGCTAATGTACACTATGTACACAATGTTAGTTGCTAATGTACACTATGTTAGTTGCTAATGTACACTATGCTAGTACACTATGCCTTTGGGAAACGCACCCCTGTGTGTTCTCACACCTTCTGTCGGTGGCAGCATTAACATTTTCAGAAATTTGAGCTACAGTCGCTCTTCTACTTGTAAAACCCTGGCCAACCCCCACATGCATGAATGACCTGTTGCTGGGTTATCAATTTTATTTCTTCAGACCACTTAAAGTCTTATGGTTAAGGGTGTAAAAAGCTACATCAGTATCAACAAGCCCATGGCATCAATATGAAAGTTAAAAAATAATGAGATATCACACTTATTGTGACAACACTTGATAATGAACAGGAAGTCTTTTTATATTAAAAGAGAAGTTTGTTGATAGAAAGGTCTGGTTGAGCTCAAGAATAAAAATATCAAATGATATTTTAGCTGCCTTATATAGTAAGCAAGTGATCATGTTAAATCAGAATATGATATTGTCTCAAATGAAAGTGAGTAAATATTTGTAATTGTGAACACATTGTGTTTTCTAAAATGTTTTGTGAAATGTGTTTTCTGAAATGCTTTGTTTTCTGGAAGTCCTTGTGTTTTCTGAAATGTCGTGTTTTCTGAAAGTCCTTGTGTTTTCTGAAATGTTGTTGTGTTTTCTGAAATGTCGTTGTGTTTTCTGAAATGTTGCAGTGTTTTCTAAAATGTGTTTTCTTAAATGTTGTGTTTTTTGAAATGTTGATGTTTTCTGAAAGTCTTTGTGTTTTCTGAAATGTTGCTATGTTTTCTGAAAATCCTTGTGTTCTTTTTAAATGTCGTGTTTTCTGAAATGTTTTCTGAAATGTTGATGTGTTTTCTGAAAGTCCTTGTGTTTTCTGAAATATTGTGTTTTCTGAAATATTATGTTTTCGGAAATATTGTGTTTTCTAAAAGTCCTTGAGTTTTGTGAAATGTTGTGTTTTCTGAAATGTCCTGGTGTTTTCTGAATTACCATTGTGTTATCTGGAATGTCGTTGTGTTTTCTGAAATGTCCTTGTGTTTTTTGAAATGCCGCTGTGTTTGACCTATAGGGCCACTGTAAAAACATAGGAGTGGTAGTGTGACGTAACGGGTATGCAATCAAAACGGACCAAACTATGGTGTGTGTGTCTGTGTGTGTGTGTGTGTGTGTTCTCGTCAGTTCCAGCTGCAGACATTCAAACAAAGCTGGCTCTGTGTTTTCACCTTCATACATGGCTGAGATGACATGTGGAAAAGGGCAGTAATTGCATAGCTTTATACTGGGTGAGAAATATGAGCTGTCTGGCTTCAAAAGGCTCTCGGATGCGCTAGAACTTAATTAGAGCTGTCAACACACACAGACACACACACACAGACACACACACAAGGCCTGGACACACCTAATCCACCACCCCTCACTGCATGTCCTTTTTTCCTGTCTCCATCTTTTATTCAGCATTGTTTCTAAACCTCAGTATTCTTTCGTATCTATTTGTTACCTTCTCCTCTCCTTTTACTCCTCATCTCCTACAGTTATAACCATGTGTGTGGAATACTACACACACACACACACACCAGCATCACGCTTGGCTGACTTTTCCATTAGTCGAGGACGGTGTTGTCTTTCTTCTCGCCATGCCAAGCTTTCTTTCATTATCTTTATTTTGCAGCAGCGTTGAGATCATATGGAAGTTGACACAGTACATGTTTTTCTCTCTCTACCTGTATTGGTGCTTCTTTCCTTCTCTCTCAGTTTTTCTCTTTCTTTCCTTCCCTTTCTCTTTCTTTCCATATGTCTCCTTCTCCCTCTCTCTCTCTCTCTCTCTCTGGATGTTTGTCTCTCTTTCTAATGAGTCCGCATTTTTTTCCTTCTTGTTATCTCCTGATCCTGACACAAGTCATTTTCTTGATCATGAGAATTTTTCTAGATCTCTCTCTCTTTCTCTCTCTGGCTATGTCCACACGACAATGATTGTGTTTTTTTGTTCTTTTGCACATTCAAAATTTTTCGTGTCCATACATGAAATGTCTCCGTCCAAATTAAAACAGTATGTATGCCACACCTATATGTGTGAATTGAAAAGTATCCAACGTGTGTAATTGTTTATGCGTTTCCGCTGGTCGTCTCGTTGATACAGGATTTCGAGGTAGTGCTAATAAACTTAGCAGCAGCACAGACACAGGTCTGTAATCCGCTGTTCTTATTGTTGTTAACAGTTGTTATGTACAGGGTTCTTCTTCTGGTCACATGGGACTGTGACATCATCCTTTTCAAAAAGGGCTGTTTTGCCTATTTATACGCCAACGCGAGGGCGGCATATTGAGATTTTTCCGCTTCGTTTCTTAAAAGTTCGTTTCAGGGCATCAGCAACGCTGGTGTCGTGTACAAAAGGCCAAAATGATTTTAAAGAAAGTTTTCGGATTGACCTAAAACCGTTACCGTGTGGAGAAGCCCTCTATCTCTTTCACAAGTCCTCATTTATTTCTTCTTGTTATCTTGTGATTTCGACATAAAAGTTCTTTTGTTGAGAACCTGAACAATTTTTACATTTTCTTTTTTTCTCTTTTTCCGTCCACCTCTTTTTCTCTCTCCCCTGCACGTTTCTCTCTTTCTCTCATTGTTTCTCTTCATTACTGTGTCTCTCCCTTTCTCTTTTTTAGTTTCTCTGTCTTTCTCTACCTCTCACTGTGCATGTTTCTCTCTCTTGCTCTCTCTCGCACGTGCGCACTTTTTTTACTTCTCTCCTTTTGCCCCTCTCTCTCTCTCTCTCTCTCTCTCTCTCACACACACACACACACACACACACACACACACACACACACATAGTTCTTCGCTCTCTCTCTCCCTTTCCGTCTTATCCCTCTTTCTTGCTATCTGTCTCTTACTATATGTTTCTCATTTTTTCTCACTATATCTCTTTTTTATTTGTCTTCCTCTCCTGCTCTTTCATTGTTGTTTTTCTCTCTCTTTCACTTTCCCTCTCAGTCCTTCTGTCTCTTATTTTCACTCTATTTCTTTCTCTTTCTTGTTGGCTCTCTGTACCTCTTTGCTTCTCTTTCTCCTTCTGTTTCTCTGTATGTGTTTCTCTTGTTCTTACCTCTCTGTCTTTGCATTACTCTCTCACTCTCACAGTCTCTATTCTGTGCATCTCTCTCTCTCTCCATCAATCCGTCCATCCATCCATCCATCTCAGACTTACTGCATACGTGTTGGTCGTGGCGGGATAGATATAGAAGTATATCAAATCAGATCTTAGTGTGTGTGTGTGTGTGTGTGTGTGTGTGTGTGAGCTCAGCCCCTGAAGCTTTTACTCCTGTCTGGATATTGAGGTGAAGCTATAAATTCTCATTTTTCGACAGCGTCTCTGCCAAAGGCGTGAAGCAAGCCCATCTGCTTTTAATCTGCTCCATTAATGCCACGAAGAATCCCACACACTCTGTGCTTGCCCTGCTTTAACCCCACTTTCCTGCTATAATCAACATCAGCGACTATATTGATAATACTATGAAGATGATGCTTTACTCCACATATATCACCATCCTCTCTTTCCCTAAATCTAATCTCAACAACCCTTTTCGGAAACGTTTAGAAACAACTGATGTTGCACCAAATCCGCAGTTTGGTTTATACTATGAGTTTAACTTTACATTGATCTATGCTGTGTGCACAATTATTACGCCATAGTCTCTGAGCACTGAACACCTGGTACTTCCGGCCACGCCAGCCAAGTTGCAGTTATAGAATATGGAGGAGAATGGGTTCTGGTAGCTTCGTGTTTAATTCTTTTGAAGTCTTTTGCAGTTAATTTGCATCTTTTTTTCTCCACCTGTGTTTTATGATAGTAATGTGTCGGTCACGAAGGAAGCGGCTCTTAGGGCCAGCTCTTTGAAGTGAACGATCGGAGCCGGAGCTGGAGCCACCTTGTTTTTGGTCAAGTAGCACATGATTGGTCAAGTAGCATATGACGTGAGGTGGCGTTAGTGTGTTCGTACTGAGCAGGATGCACACACACATGCAGAGAGAGAGAGAGAGAGAGAGAGAGATCTGAGGAGTCGAAAGAGACAGCCCTTTTAAGTGAGCCGAATCATAAGATGGAATTCGCATCACTGTTTTGTGACCCTGTTGACTTTTTGCAACAAAACGTTTGATTGTTCGGTGATCACGCCTCAACAGCTTAGCTATTTCTAGAGCAGGGGTAGGACGGGTTAGAATAAACGAACGTGACACATGCATAATAATTGTGCACACAGTGCACATCTATATATTGATTCAATAATCCTTGAGTCCACATCTTCAATCAAAAATCAAAACATTGATCAGACATTAAACATATTACAAAATCACAAGAATGTAAGTTCTGTTTTTATTATTATTCATTTATTCTCCGTACCGCTTAATCCCAACTGGGCTCGCGGGGAACGAGAGCCTATCCCGGGAACTAACAGGGGTAAGGCGGGGGACCAACCCTGGGCAGACGCCAACACACCGCAGGGCGCACACACTCACACTCCTATTGACACCTTACGGAGCCAATTTAGTTTCACCAATTAACCAATATAGCATGCTTTTGGACTATGGGAGGAAATGCATCTGGATGTGGCGTATCATTGTTATGACCGTGACGTTCATATTGCAGATTGTTTAAGTGATAAACCTGAGAACTGTAAGCCTACTTGCATCTACGAGTTGTTCTTTTCACGTATGTGTTAGGGCTCTAACAATGCACCATGTGTTAAGAAATTTTAGCTTTGCATTTTGCACTGCAGGATGCAGTATAATCGACAAAAGAGAAATAAAATAGTTTAAAAATTTCAATTTTTTGCACATCTATTTTCTTAAGAATTAATAAATAAAGATATTAATTTAAGTCCCACTTTGTTACTTTGCTACCTTGAAGCAGGAACCGTGCATCATCTATCGAACAGAAATGTGAGTTGACTATCGTTACAGACCCCTTGTGTGTGTGTGTGTGTGTATGTAAATGGCAGGAACATTATCTCTGGATTCGCTTCCTCAAGCTTGAATACACAATTCAGGAGTGGCTGGAATGAAAAGCAGTGGCGAGGGCAGAAGCAGCAGCGTAAAATCAGATAGCAGTGCGCTCCGAGTCCTTGCCTAACCTTCACAGCGGCCGTATTTCTGCACATGTGCGAGTGTGTAAACCTTATCTCGGCCTTATTTGCGTCAAGCTGTTTTCGGTGCCTTTTTGTGTGCCAGGATTTGTATGCATACCTCCCTGCCCCTCCTCTGCTCAGCCGTTAATCTAATTTTGTGGGTAGATGTGCATACGGCCATAGCGTTTGCACAACCAGGTAAAGCTCTGCGTGTTAGCAACCGTGGCGTTATTAATGGCCTTGTTAGATCCCCCTCTGCTTCAGCAGTAAACCTGGCCGCAATCGTTGCACGCACTGACTATAAATCCAACGATGTTAATGTTAACGGTAGCTCCAGTCTTTCCATAAAACGCCACTGATAAAGGAGGGCTGAGAACAACCCGATAAGGAAAGACTATCGCTCTTGAATGTATCACCAAGTCCTTTAACTGGTTTTAGATCACAGTAATTTAAGAGTAAGCTGTAGGTTCTCCTTTTTTCGCCAGTAAAGCATCTGTTCTTTTTGCGAATGACAGATACCAGTCCTGCCCATTCGTCCTAGGGGTGTAACGACACATTGATTGACATCAATACACTGATTAGATGATCAATAAGCTGGAATCCAAAATGAAACTGTTGATCTGACATCATTCATATTATAACATCACTTTTTTGTTGAACAGGACATCTATTTTTATTAAAAGAAAGAATTTTCATTTAAATGAGTTTAGGAATAAAAATGTTTGTTATTTTAGCAGCTTTTCAGTAGTCTGTTGTATCATAGCTGTCACGGCTCCCCCTGACCTTTGCTCCACCCGCTCACCAGAGGGCACGCCTGTCCCGTCCTGTCCTGTCTAGCATGGTATGTCTGTCAACTCCCTTTGTCCTGCCCCTGTGTCCTGATTGGTTTAGTAGTGTAATTATTGGTCACACCTGAGTTTGCCTAGTCCTTGGTTCCTAGTTTCGTGATATGTTTGCTTCACTGGTCCCAGTTTAGTTCCCACCTCCAGTTAGCCAGGTCTGTTCATCCATTGGTTTAGCGTTAAGCGTCTTGTTTAGTTTAATCAGTCTGTTCAGTGATTGCATTTGTTTCTAGTTTGTTAGCTCCCTGGTTAGGCCTATCTGATCCCTTTGCCTCTGTCAGTCAGGTGAACTAACAGACTTTACTGGTGTGAATACACCCCAAATGTAGGTAAGAAGCTAAATGTAACATGGCACATGTATCCTGGATTTTCCTGGGCTCCCTAACCATGTTGTTACAGCTCAAGTTAACCGGTTGACTCAAGTCAAACCTTTGACCTTAACAGCCCACATTTCATTAGCATGATTATCACCAAGGATCAATGCAGGCTCTAACCAAACGCTAATATCTGTCCATTTTTCAGTGCAGGTGTGAGTCGGGGTGTAGCCCTGCTGCGTCTCTGCTGTCATCACACACTATATGACCTATAACATGGACACACTTCCCTTTTGTGTACCTGTCATTGCCGACATTATTAAAAGAAGTAAAGAAACAGTACATTATTAGCCGTGACCATAGCTCAGAGATTTTGAAGTTTGAAAATAGCAGAAAAAAACATGGATGTAAAATAATTTGTGTATGTAAAAGTTATTTCCTTAGATGGTATATAGAACCTTTTTTTGGGTTGGAGTATTTACTCTGTAATATCATTTTACTTTGTGCAAATAAGTGAATAAACAGACTAGAGATGGGGCGATACCACTTTTTTATGTCCGATATGATACCGATATTGTACATTTAGATACAGCATCTGCCGATATCGATACAAATCCGATACAGTCACAGTCTTTTTTTAAACATAAAATAATGCTTTAAAATGTCTGAATACGTGACTGAGATTATTGTTATGCTTAAGAAAATGCTTGATTTAAATACTGTTTTCCTAACTAAAACAAGGTAATGATTACACGAACCTATATGCTAAATTATTTGTTCTCAAAAATTGTCTGTTTAGACATATAAATATTTCTTTCTTACTGATTGAAACACTGAAGTTTGTCATTTTGAACCAATTTGGCCTGTAAAATGAGCTGCTTTTGCAGAGAACTACATTTCCCACAATCCTCTGCACGCGCCCCGGAGCGTGTTAGGCGCGCGTTCCAGAATAAACGATGGAAAATCTATGGGAAAATCTAAATAAATGGCAGAATTGTGTGTAGAACGCTGGTTATTGTGGTTATTTATCAGCTAAAATATGGTTTGTGTCTGTAATAAAGGGGGCGTTTTGACCGAACTGCTGCGTTTTAGTGAGTAATGGCGTTCATACGTGTGGTCATTAACACAGCGCACGTGTTTACATCAAGAAAAATGTCATTTATGCGTTTTTATGCGTTTACTTCTGTTTTAGTGCAGGAACATCTCACAAATACTTTCACTTGCAGAGGGATCAGGTCTTGTCTTGGTCGCGCCACTGAAAACGTAGTGTCACTGTTAAGCGTCTGTGTGAAATACAAGCGGAGCATGTTCTAGCGAGTGAAATGAATTAAACCAAGCTTCCATTCTAGAAAAATTGCCTCGACCATTTTTTTGTAATAGAATGATTCGACTTATTGGAGCAATCGTTTCAGCTCTACTTTACCGCAGTGCCACTTCCCATGCATAACCAATTGAGTGTACACGCATTTACAGATTGGCTCCATAGAACAGCCCAGTGCCACCAATAACCGATCCAGCTGT
Source organism: Distichodus sexfasciatus (assembly GCA_032718565.1). NCBI lineage: Eukaryota > Metazoa > Chordata > Actinopteri > Characiformes > Distichodontidae > Distichodus > Distichodus sexfasciatus. The sequence continues at coordinate 415,002 of JAVGVS010000286.1, forward strand.
TTGAGTTGTTATCGGACCGATACCGATTCACATATCGGATCCGTTACATCTCTAAAACAGGCTCAGTGACAGCATTTGGTTTTCATTTGTACAACCTTAAATGGCCTCTAAACAAATGGAATATAGTGTGGAAGCATTAAGTATTTGTGAAAAAAGTGTGTGCAGATATGTGTGTGTTATGCAGATATCCACATGTGTTATGCTAGTCGTAAACAATAATTACCATGTGTTCCGCAAAGGTTTTCTCTAAAACTTCAAGCTGCAAACACGTTCCTATAAAATGCCAAAAAGCAGGGCTTTGTGTGCTGCTAATTAGGCAGCTTTTATAACAACATGGTATTAAGAGTAAGATCTGCCTCATTTGGTCTTTGTTTGCCTTGTTTAAGGTTCCCAGTAAAAACCTGTGCAGCAACTGGCTCCCAAAAGAAAATGCAAGGTAGGTGGGAAAGGAAATTTTTCTGGTTATAGGTGGATTTCAGGAATGATGTTATTTTTGGTCTTATCTGCATGGTTTGTACATCACCTAAAATCGATGAACTCTTACATTTCATGGTTTAAATGAGTATTTTGCTAAATATTTGCTTACAGAAATATTGGAACTCTGACAGCCATCGTTTCCTTCTGCATCAGACATCCATTCATTTATGAATTCATGGCATTTATCAGATGCTCTTACCCATTTCCTAAATTCGGGATCTGTCAGTCCTGCAATTTGGAGTTTAGGGTCTTGCTCGGTATCCAATTAAAGTAGTTTAGCCTTTAGCTTCTTACCTTTTAGGCAGATATCTGGAAGGGTTATGCAGTGCTGATGGGGATTTGAACCTACATGTGAACAGTCCATTTCCCTCAACCAGTCCGTCTGATAAAAGAGAGGTGGACAGTAACTAAGTACATTTACTTGAGTACTGTACTTAAGTAGAGATTTTGAGTATCTGTACTTTACTTGAGTGGTATTCTTGGAAACTTACGACTTTCACTTCACTACATTTGAAAGACAAATACCATACTTTTTATTTCACTACATTTCTATCAAGGTTCTCGTTACTCGCTACTTTCAAATCTGTGGATAAAGTGGATGTTATTCCCCCTTTTCTAAAAGGTGTTTGGTTGTTTGGCAGGTGACAGTCTATCAGTAATCAGTAGAGTTACATCACACCTGTAGACTGTCTCTATAAAACCAAGTTCACACAGTTCTGCTGTTTTCTGTCTTGATTAAAACATTGTTGCTGTTGGAAAGTCATGAAGCTAGAGGTGCAGAGCTGGGTTTTAAGCAGGTTGGAATGTTGATTTTATGTTGTGAGCTGCATTTGCAGCTATTGCACTGTCCTCCTGATTAAGTTGGGGTTGTGTTTCGTTCTCTAACATTCCACTAGTTCCTTATTCTACAGCTTCTACAAGCTAGTCAGAGGCATAAGGTTTTGTAAGTGTTGTGGCAATAATGCAATAATGTGGTGAAAGAAGATGTACTTTTAATACTTAAGTATTTTTTAAAACAAGTACTTCAGTACTTTAACTTAAGTAAACATTTGATTGTACGACTTTCACTTGTATTGGAGTAACATTTGACTAGTGGTATCTGTACTTTCACTTAAGTAATGACGTTAGATACTTTGCCCACCTCTGGATAAAAGCAAATATCACACAATTACACTATATTGCCAAAAGTATTGTGACGCCCCCAAATCATTGAATTCAGGTGTTCCAATTGGGGCTGTTTATCAGGGGTTGGGCTCGGCCCCTTAGTTCCAGTTAAAGGAATTCTTCATTCTTAAGCGCACCAAGAGATTTCGAGCAATTTCATGCTCCCAACTTTGTGGTAACAGTTTGGGAATGGCCTCTTCCTGTTCCAACATGACTGCGCACCAGTGCACAAAGCACAGTCCATAAAGACATGGATGAACGAGTTTGGTGTGGAGGTACTTGACTGGTCTCCACCGAGCCCTGACCTCAGGGCTCGCTTGCATATACTGTAAAAGACTAAAGGTCACTGTAAAAGGTCATTTTCTTATACTTTTTAGGGAAACATGTCAGTCCAATTACAGACAAAAAAGTAAAAATGAGTGATTCTCATTGTGTTCATACCACACCACAGCACACAGTGCACCACAGTGAAATGTGACCTCTGCATTTGACCAATCCATGGAGGAGCAGTGGTCAGCTAACATAAGCAGCAGTGCTTGGGGATGATACCTTGCTCATGACTACCTCAGTGGAACCTTTACCAGTCCTGGGATTTGAACCTGCACCCTTCCGATCAAGGGGCAAACACTAAAACTAACCCTAACCATTACGCTACCAACTGCCCAAATATAGCATGATACCAAGATGGCCAGAAAAACAGAAACGGTATTATTACTGATATCATTCATAGCCAAAAAAGCAACAAAGTGTGCAGAAATCTTAAAATGATTGTTGCACAACATTCAAGCAAGCATTTTTAATTCTAATTTTATTCGAATTCCTAGAAAATGTTTATTTGTGAGACAATGTTGGTTTAACTCTACCTGCATTACTGGGTATATCTGCTACTGTGGTATTTCTGTGGTATGAGTCCTCAGGGTCTGCTCAACTTGAAAAGAATGCAGAAGTGAAAAACAAAACTTACTGCTGTTACTGACACCTTTAAAAAAACAAAAAGCTTCCGCATCTTAGCTTTATCGTTGTGGTGCCATACAGGAAGATAAAAACTGCATTCATTTATCTAACATATGCAAATAAAAAAATTAAATCATAGTTTGGTTACTTTTACTAAGCCTAATTCCACCTTAAAAACACATTCGAAGAAACTTATACAGTAGCACCTTCTGTTGGTTTTCATTTTTAACTTATTTCACGAGTAAACAGATCAAATGTAACTGCCAGAGATGGTTATCTTTTCTATGAACAATTGTTGCATAACACAGATGAAAAATGTCAAAAGCCAAACATAAATTTAGCATTATTTATGCATACACAAGATATGCTTTGTTATAATAATAATGTTTAATTTTTACTTTAAACATTGAAATATAATATTTACTCTAAATGTTGAAAACTTTAGTTTTCTCATGAATAGTAGTTCTAAGTATGAATCTGATTGCTGCTTCTCTCTTACATTTTGCCTTGGCAAAGCATTTACAAAAGAGTCACCTGACTGAAACTTGATGATCATTCAGTATCTTTCATCATTATCGTGGGAATTAGCAGTGTTGGAATTAACTTTATCTTTGAGGTACTTTTGCATTTTACTCTTTTGTATTGTACGTATCGCTGATCGCTTTTTCTAACTGAGTGAATCTGCACAAATTATTGGAAGTATTGCCCAGACTCTAGTTCTCCACTGCTGTTACATTATCTGCACTTACTAGATCCGACTTGAATTTTAGCTCAGTCTTTATAAAAGAGACTGTTTTATTTCATAGACTATAGAATTTTTCATATTGAAACTGTTACTGACCTCATGCACATTCAGTGTAAAAGACAACTCCAAGACTGTGATTGTATTTTGAGTAACCGCAGCCTAATTGTCCCTCTTTCTACTTCTAGTTTAAAGTGTATATTTTATATTCTGTTTATATATTGTTTATTCTATGTGCCTTATTTGTTCTTTGTTCCTTGTTGTTTGTTCTATGCACTGTTAAAACTTGTCACGACGTGTCGTCTCTCTGAATACATCTACAGTACATACCAGACATGACAATAAAGTTTACTTTGACTTTTTTTTTACTTTGACTTTTAATCAGATCAGATTTAATTTCATTCTTGAAAAAGAATGAATTTCCTCAGCTATGAAAACTGTTATTGAAATACCGCAGACGTTTCCCACATTGTAAAATGGAACCATCATAGCTATTTTTAAGTGGAATTGTTTTAAGGAAATATCCTGTACGTGCGAAAATGCCGTCAATCCAGTGTAGGCACATACCTTGACTATAGCAGTTTGCTTGCAAAGGAAAAATCAAGTAAGCGGTTAGTAAAGTTAATGAACATCTACCAAAAAACATACAAATACTTATTGTGGTGAACTGTAAACCCTTTTAGATTTAACAATGGCAACTCGTACGCCAGGTACTGTATGTGCACAGGTTTGGTTGCCTACAATTTGTGTATTTTTATTCAAGGTCCAGGTAAAAATATGGAAATCACTGCACCTCAGCTTCGGTTGCCATGGCTGTGCACGTCAGAGTCTTTCATTTAACATTTATATGAAATATTCAACAGTGTCGAGTTAGTTTCGGAGAACAAAAGATCCCCCCAAAAACGTGACATATTCAAATGAGCGGCAACAAAAGATTTTATGCCCCAACCCAAGTCACGAACACACACACACGCACACACACACACTATATGACTGCACATACCCCCCATGCTGAATTAATGAAGCACATTGGAAGTGTGTTATGAATACGAAGGCAAGTACACACCCAATGTGGGCGTTTTAAAATTCATTATTAAAGGGATATGCAATGGTGGGAGACGTTTTGGGAGGTGTTACCGTGAGTGTGTTCCCCCCCAGTGGGAAACAATAATGGTAAACATCGTTTTGAAATGGCAGTGGGTGGCTTGAGGCATTGTTTTGGCTTTTGTTCTTCTGAGTTACAGAACAAACAGCATTCGTTATGATGGAGCATCGCACTTTGGTTTACTTTAGATGTCGAGGCTGTAGTTTGATTGTTTTGGTTTATGAATTATTCTAGGCAAGATGCATAATAGCGACTACTAAACGCGTTGAGGGCATAGAGCGCTGCTGAAACTCTGTGTTAATGCTAATGTGTGTCTTATGCACACATAACCCAGACATGCACACAACCACAAATCATCATTAAAGGTGTAAGAAAGCGAAAGAAATATAAAAGAGTCTATGATCAAAGCAGTCTTAATGAGCATTGTGTAGTTTGCTGGTTATCAGGGAAATCATTGTGTGTGTTTTAAGGGTCGGTGATCAGGTTTTCATATTTTTCAGAGGACATTCAGGTCCTCACCTAAACCTAAAAGAAAGGAAAATCTGACTAATCTCATGCTTTCCAGTCTTGTAGGGGACAGTCAGACAGAAACATAAGATTTTGTCTTTTTTATTTAGGCATTGATGAGGGTCATTCAGTATGATGAGGCTTTGTGATTTGGTTTATCTCGGAAGTGAACGATATAGTTTGATTGTTATGTTCTATAGACACATGCTTACACGCATACAAATCATCATTAAAAGGCAAAGAAAAATGAAATGCAATTTATGATCAGTGCAATTTCAATGAATACTGTGTAGTTTGCTGTTCTTGGAATAATCACTGTGTGTGAGGTGGGCTGTGTGTGTGGGTGTGTGTTAATGACCACTGCGTAGTTTGTTCTTGGACTAATTATTGCGTGTGGCAGGAGGAGGGAAGTGTGTGGGTGGATTGGTAGTTTTTTTTAGGCAGTGGTGGCCAAGTTTCTCTGATTTTAGGGAACAATCAGGTCCTTGCCCCTCCACCTAAAATTCTGGAAATCCTGATACATGTCACGAGGTGTGTCGTCAGCATGACATGAGGCGAGGTCACGGTGCAAGCCATTTTATTCAAAGAACAAGACATAAGAAGGCACGAGGGCCACAAACAAAACAAAACTCTTCTGAGGAGCTCTTGAAAAACCACACAGCATGCTGACACAGGAAGGGTAGTGTGAGGGTGGACCAACAAGAAACACTGGGAGAACTGAGCTTAAATCCTAAAACAGAAACGAGGGGCTGGATCAATGAAACAAAGGGGAAGCAATCAAAAAGCAATCAGAAAATAATCAGGGAAAACCAATGAAGTGCACACACTAATGAAGAGTGATCTACCAATCAGACACAACAGGAAAGTGGGACAAAGACTTTGACTGACTGGGAGCACTAGACAAAACTGAACACATCAAACTAACTGAATAGCGGCATCTGCTGGCCGCTTAACTAAAATCCGGGGGGCTGGTATGGCCAAAGTCCAGGGGGGTCATGAAAATACATCTCATTTTTTAACTTGTTTTCTGGTTTGTATGTTTAGTTTCAATGCCATATTAGCAACTATGCCTATTTTATAGCCAAGACAGGTATGATAAAATTAAAAATGGAAATTATAGAAATGAAATAAGCAATTAAATAAATTAAACAAGTTTTTAAAACCTCAATTCTAGCTAACTTTCAACAGTGGGACATTAATAAAAACATCAACCGCAGTACGTTACCTGTAGAAACGCTGTCTTTTGGTTCTCAGGGCAGGCCGAGAAAATAAAGTGTGCCTCATTGACAGAGGCCCATTACAAAACAGGCATAGTCGGGGTTCACTGCCAATCAATAAAAGGCGTAGGAATTATTTCATGTAATTTATTATTAGTACATTCATCCTATTCAGAATGCCACTTATCGGAGATGAAAGAACTTAATACAGATGTAAGATCTGAGTTGGGAATTTACACATTTTCTGGAGACAATCAAGTAGCAAAATCAGAGATTTCTGTGGCTTTGTGAGGTCATTTCTAATGCTGTAACAAGACATTGGGACTTGTTGCAACTTTTTTGCAAAAAAATTAAGCATTTATTATTAACAATAATCTGAATATCAATAATCAAACATGAATATTGTTTTATTTTTTGAAATATTAGAAACAAAAGCTAACTCAACAAAAAATGACAAATGAACATAACACCCATGGTCTACTGTCAGCAGTTATCTAGCTTCATAGGAGATACTTTTGTCCATATTTGTATTTTTCAAAGCTCACAAGTCAAAATGGTAATAGCGATAACTAGCATGCTAACTATCAACAACTAGTTATCATGTTAGCTACCAGTAGCTACAGCACTTTATCAAACTGCTGTAGTAGCTACAGCAGTTTGATAAAGTGCTGTAGCTACTACTTGAATAACGATTTATGGACATAAACGGAGGGCTGTGACTTCAATAACACGGCCTGACACACGGCAAGCTCAAACACTAGATATAGATGATTATAAAAGAATTCATACTTACTACTCCAACAGTAACAGCGGCAGGTCACCACCGCTCTTCCTCTTTCAGCCAGGCCAATATTCAACTAGTCCCGACTCTTACTTTATCGCTCTCCCGCTTTCTTTTCGTTGTCTCCTCTGACAGCACTTTGTGTGTGTGTGTTGTGTGTTAGCTTGAGCATTGCCACTAATCCCACTGAGAGACACATTTCAGACATGGCTAATGAGCCCAGTATGTATTCAGCACATTTGGTTCATTTTCTAGCTGCTTGTTTAACACAATGGAATTACACAATGCAGGACTCCTGTGTTACCATGGCTTCCCACTGAGTTATGGCACTGAAAATGGATTTCAACAAAATTTATCTTCTGAAAAACACATAAACAGTCATTAAAGCAACACAGTTTTGGAGATGATATTTGTAAATACCTGAAAAAGTCCAGCCATTACAGCATAAATAAATCTTATGATCTGCTCTTATAAGTGATGTACTAAATTACATATTCAAGATGATTTTATTGCAATATAATTTACTGTTGTTCTTTACAAATCACTTGGCGGTGGTGTGGTTCTCCTATAAAAAACAGAAGGCATGAGATGATCAAATTTCTGTGGCCGGAAACATTTTTGTATGTGAACACCAGTAAAAAGATGTATTGAAGCATTCTAATTTTTATTTAAAAGTAAAAAATAAGACAACAGATTTACTTTTGGTCACTGAAGTTAAGGTTTAGATGGTTGTGAAGAGCTCATTGATCTTAATCAGGGACAGTTGATAGAATAATGGTCAGGGCGTTCGCCCCATGCTCGGAAGGTCACCAGTTTGAATCCCAGGAGCGGCAAAGGTATCACTGAGATACTTGTGAGCGAGGTACCATCCCCAAGCACTACTCCCTGGGCATCTCCATATCAGCTGCCCACTGCTCCTTCACGGATGGATCAAATGCAGAGGTCACATTTCGTTGTGTGCTGTGCTGTAGTGTGTTCACATTGACAAATAATCACTCACTTTCACTTTAAAGAAAACCTGAGATGTGATTTTTGATGACGTTTTTGTAGGTGAGGTCCCCATGATGGAAAAATGGCTTTTATGTTGTTTGGAGAGTTTGTTTTTGGTTCCTGAACTCCAAATCTAGGGTGGTTTGGAGACCTGCCTCACCTTTTAAAGAAAATCAAAGTGTTGGCACCGTGATGACATTTTTGTAGGTGAGTGAAAATGCTTCTTCTTTTTTTTTTTTAGAAAAGTGGAAGGTTTTATTGGGATTAGAGTAACAGTTTACTTATGGTTACTGAGATTAAGGTTACGTGAAGATAAAAATAAATATCGCTATAAAAGTTAGAATCTCTAAAAGATAGCAAAGTGTGTGAAGTGTGAGAAGAAGAAGAAGAAGAAGAAGAAGAAGAAGAAGGGTTCATATATTATATGCATAACATAATTGACATTTTCTCACACCTGTGACTTCCGTAGTGGAGAATATAGAATTGGCAGAAATTGAAATTAAAACTGTCAGATTATAAAATACCACAGTTGCCACTTTAAACATGTTGCGGGGGGATGGGGGAGGGGTCACAGTATGATAATGTCAATAAATTTCAGACACAAATCAATCAATAAATGTAATGTTTGAATCTCTAAGGGCCAATTTCCCAGTCGAAGATTAAGCCTAGTTCTAGACTAGTTTTGAGTTTGAATGGTAAGTCTCAATTGGTACTACAATTTAGTCCTGGGCTGGGCTTAATCCACGAGCCAGCCCTAGCCTAAAAGTCATCTCAGATCATGACTCTAGGTAAAGGTCAAGATTCATAACCCACATGTTTTTCTCAGAATTTTTGTAACACTTTGCCACATGTTGTTTTTATTCAGTTTGGCACCAGTCAAGCCTCCAGATGAAAAAAAAATATATATAATATGAAGCATCCCGGGTGATGCAATGCCGATTTATTAATCCAAGACTCATGTAATGTGTTTCCCAGAGTTAGAATGCTTTTGTAAGGCTTTCCATAAAGGAGTGTTTTGAGAATAGAGGAAAACAGAAATAGTGGCATTGCAAAAAGTCTGCCATAATTTATCACAAGTTATCATTTATTTATCGAGAAATTTATATACATGTTTATTTTTTTGTGGACAAGGGAACATAAGCCACAAAGGTATTATGAATTTTACTTAAACAGACATTCACCAACTAAATCCCTTTAAAAATCAGCCAAAAGTTTGCGCAAGTCCTGTCATCACGGCTAAGGTCATGATTCCTATGGAGGCATGACATTACTGGAGGGAAGCAACATGATGTGCAAAGACTTCAAAGGCCTTTGGTGGAATGATTCTCATTGACGATGCAGATTTAGCCAAGGCTTGCGCAAATAGAGTTACCCTTTAGGGCGGGATTAAATTAAACCAGGATGAAACATAATGCAGGGATAGTTTGGGAAGTTTGGAACAGATGTGTTTGTATTTTATTATTATTTAATAAATAATTTCCATTTTCTATCCTCACATTCTCTAGTTTTCATATTAGAACAATGGATAATTAATACATTATTAATTACTTTATTAAATCCATTGATTAAACAGCCAGCAAATTCTAAATACGCTACTGTTGCCTATTTCCTCACAGCACATCTGGATGATCTTATAATACAATCAAAAAGGACTCTCCAGCAGGAATTAGAAGATAGTAGGACCGGAGCATATCTCGGAAACTACAGGTGCAAGTGGGGGGCCAAACCTGGGCAGGTGGCACTACACCGCAAGGCACAGACACTCACACTCTCATACACAACTTACAGGCCAATTTAGAGTCGCCAACTAACCTATAGGACCTACTTTTGGACTGTGGGAGGAATCCTGAGCACCCGGAGAAAACCCACGGAACAAGGGGAACATGCAAAATCCACACAGAAAGGCCCTACAGCCAACCCCGGGATCGAACCCAAGGCCTTCTCGCTGTGAGGCGGCAGCACTAAAACCACTGTGCCACCGTGCCGCCCTCAAATCAGTTATTTGCTAGATAACATGAAAAGTGTTCAGCATGCCAAAATGAACTGAAACCGACATATAGAAACTCTAATTGATGAAATCTTGTCCAAATGAGTATTCTAATTATTTATTATAAAATTCTGTTAATTATTTACATTCAACTATAATATGTGTTGTCTGCGTTGTCATGTCTTTGCACTGTTAAGCTACACCTATGTGTGTTTTCTTCTATTATTTTTAAATCACAAAGATATACACTCTTTCATTAGAAAGTACACCATTTAGCATATGTAGAGTACTACAAAAAACAACAAAAAAGTAATTACTCATAACTGAGGTAAAATGTTCAAATTAAGCATAAAATTGATTTGAGGTCATATCGCCCAGACCTATTTCATATTTATAGGGAATACATAGACTGAAACTATAATGCTGATAAAGATTCTGTCTTAGTCAAAGCTACTCAATCACCATTCCGTCAGTCTACATTTTAAGAGCAACATCACAAATATACAAACTGAGTTTCTAGTTAAGCAATTTTCAACCCAAAGGGTATTTTTTTGTAAAATGAGTTTGTTAAGAACATGGAAAAGCAGTTATTCCTCTAAGCTGTCATGAAAGGGTTGGTCTTCACTCAATATTTGACCCATCAGCAGTTCTGATAGGTGGGGAAAGTGCACTATTGATTCAGGTGATATCGCAGAGTCTGCTATGACACAGTTCTTATTTGATTCAGTTCAGGAGCTGGTGATTCAAATCCTGTAGCTTTAAAAGCATTTTTTTTTGCATGGCAAAATGCAACATTGTTACAAATTTATTTTTCATATAGACGGGTATTTTCAACTACCAGGTTGCAACGTGATAGGTTGGCATGGTCATACAGTGCACGCTTATTGCATCACAGTGAGCTCTTGGCAACTTGGAAGCTCTTGAGAGATGGAGTTGGAGAATGAAGTCCACCTTGGTGAAAGTGGAAGCGAGAATCCATTAGACATGGCAAGATAGCATTTTTTGTAAATCCCGCTACTACTACTACTACTACTACTACTACTACTACTACTAATAATAATAATAATAATAATAA
>JAVGVS010000286.1:426010-563199 GCA_032718565.1 Distichodus sexfasciatus
TGTGGAGACTGAATTCAGGCATCACACTGTGAAGCTAAAAGAAAATTCTTCCCAGAACAGATTAATAATCACACGCTGCCACGCTTAGAAATAACAGTCTTTTACTCTACTTTACTTCTCCCTTTTTGTCCGTGTCTCGGCTCCAGACAGGTAAAGACGGCCGCTGTTGTGAGGCGAGATGATAATAATGCACTGCATTACAGGATAAGCAGCGCTGGCTTTACGGCATTATTATTTTTTTTTCATTTATTTATTTATTTTTAATCCTGCCACCACCACCCCCTATATATATATAGTTATCCTTTTTCTAATTATTATATATGTATACATAATAGCAACAGTATAAATACAAATATATATACACATACATACATAAACCCACACATTTACATGCCTATGTATACACATGTGTGTGTACGTGTGAACTGGTTTGTCACTGGAAGTGGTAAAGGCTGACGTCGTCGGGGGACACAGCGCCCCCCCATCCCCGACCCAAGGCGAGGGGGGGGGACAGGCAATCGAGGCCCCCAACGATAGCATTTTTAATGTCGGATACGATACTGATATTGTAATATCAGAAATCATACAAACAAATCAGAAATGTATCATAGTAGACTCTGTGATATCAACTGAATCAATAATGAACTTTCCCCACCTATCAGACCTGTTGTCAAATGCACTTAAATATTGATATTGTAATATCGGTATCGGCACAACATTTAACATTTGGACAACTTTCGATACGATACAAATCCGATAAAATCTGAGTCTTTTTTAAAACAGAAAATAATTGTTAATTGTTGTTTTCCTAACTAAAACAATGTAATAATTACACACCCATATGTATAAATTATGAATTATTTATTATTAAAATAACATCACAAAAATTATTTGTTTAAACACGATTCTGTAATTTTTTTGTTGATGGTCCCTAATCCTTCAGCACTAAAACCATCAGGTACACAAAGATCATAAGCAAGACCTGGTGTTAAGCAAATTAAACAGTACAATCATGTAATTTGCTTTTGCGATTGTACTGCTGCGTTGCTTGTTCTGCTCATTGTCATATCAATATGTACGAATTAGTGTGAATGTCGAACAATAAGCTAGCTTTACTGCAGTGGCACTTTCCATGCATAATAAATTATGCAAGTGTCCATCTACAGATCGGCCAAATGGCACCGATACCCGATCCAGCTATTTGAGTCGTTATCGGTGCCATCTCTAGAATCCATAGCCATGAAATGGCATCAATGTAGCTACTTTTCTCTGTAGCTTGTAGTGTAGTTATTTACTGTATCAAAACAGTAGCTTGGCTGTAGCTTAGATATGTTTAAATATAAGTAGCTTGAAAAGCCACCATTAAAAAAAAAATAGTTTTCCCAACTCTGTGAATTTGAGGCCCAGTGGGAGTAAAAGACAGGTTGAGTAGGTCATTAGCATAAACAGTGGAAGGAGAAACCGTGTGAAGATGCGTCTCTAAGAGAATGGGTGTATGAAGAAAAGAAAAGAGGGCCAAGTGCTGAGCCTGGGGGAACACCAGCGGTGAATTTATTTGCCAAGCAGAAATTATTTTCATGCCACCGGATAGCCTTTCAGTGTAAGGACATTGCCAGGTTGTACCAGTGATAGTACATAGTGTCAAAGGAAGCCAAAAGTGTGCAGGAATTACAACTAAACAAAGCAAAGCTGGTCTGAAAATCCTCTGTGACAGCTACAGGAAGGAATTTACCACAAAGAAAGTGGTGAATTCCTTTGGGAAGATAAAGCAAGAATAGGAGAGGGGGCTGAGAAAATAAAAACAAGTCTTTGAGGGTTTGAGGCAGGATCTTCTTGCTTGGCTTTAAAGAGAATCATTTGTGGCAGTTACACTTGTACTTCAGATGATCCATACCCTGTTATTTACAGTTAATTAAGTGTTGCCTAAGTCATAGGAATGCACAAGAAGGATTATGTATGGTTGCAGACAAAGAGGTAAGCTTGCACTGCCGCAAGTTGTAAAACATTGGTAGTGAATTAATGAAGACCCTTGCAGAAGACAATCTTACTCAAACTAAACAAAATATTTAACAAAAGTGACATTTTCCAGGTACCCAAAATAAACTTTTAATTCTCTATCCTCTAAATTTGCAAGCTTTCTTGTTAACAAAGTTAAATCCCAATGCAAACACATTATTTTGATAGAATTGTCTATTCTGTCCAGGAAGTGTTTGTTGTCATTTTTAATTAGTGTGAAAACTACAGCAAAAAACCCCCAAACCAACAGATTACTCACGTTTCACATAGGCAGGTTATTTTGAATGTAATATTCATAAAATAATAATTCATTAATCAATGTAGTAATGCAAGATTGCATTAAATGCAATCTTGCATTCAAATGCTGAATAGGTTTAAAGAGGTTAAAATTTGTTAGTCTTAAAGTGAAATCACTTGGAATCTGACCATAGAGTTGCTAAAAAGAATATTTTAAATATATATCACCAATATTTTCTTATGTTTTTTCTTACATTTGTTTTTGATACAAATACACAATGGGAGAAAACCCAAAAAGCTTATGCGTCTTAAAATGTGAGAGTGCTCTGCAAGATTTGTAGATTCTGTTTTTACCTGAGAACAAATATCAAATAGAAAAACATGTCAGAATCTTGATGAATACTGCGTAAATTGGCTTTTACGACAAATTTCTTCTTAAGAACTGTTGTTGAAAGGTGAGGCCCAGTGTTGCAATTTATTATACATGAATTTCCTTTCTTTTCTTAAGCCGTTAAGGTCAGAAATTTCCCCTAAATTAATTGAATAATATAAAGGTTAACAATTATGACGACACTGCCTTTTAGAGATGTGAACCTTCACTGGTCTCGCGATTCAATTCGATTACAATTATTAGGGCAACGTTTCAATTCGATATTATATCTCAATGCATCACAATGTAGCCCATCAATTTTTCGACATCACATTGCACGCAGATTGGCCATGGATCGCCGATCGCGCAGCCATAGGTACTACCATGATCTTCATTTTAACTAGAATTTTAATGCAGTAGGCAGAAAATAACCAAGCAATGCCATTATGATATAATTCAGGGGTTTTCAACTGTTTCTGGTCCAGCCACGACCACTTAGACTAAGTGGGGGGGAGTATTTTTGTATTATTTTTTAAATATTTGTATTAAATAATTCATAAAGATGCCCAAATCATCTGGAAATGTTTTGAAAAATGAAAAAAGGAATAATTTTTAAAAAGTGATTTCAATAGTGACACAGGACTGCATGTCACGGACCACCTGCAATTCCATCACGGACCACTAGGGGACTGCCAGTTGAAACCTCCTGATATAATCGATTGTAGTCTGCCATTGCATCGATGCAGAATCGTCCACGTCTGCATCACCATGAATTGATTATGCAATTCATTTCAACACCTCTCCTGCCTATATGTCATTAACTTTATCCGCCACTCTAATTGTAAGGCAAACCTAATGAGTAGCTTGCAAATAATCACACCTGTCACACTGAGGCAGTAAGACAGGTGAGACGTCTGGTTGCCTGGTTTCCTAACTACACTCTCACAGATCTGGTTAATCATTCCTTTAAAGCCTCTCTGGAATACTAAATATCCTTCCGTGTTTGCCTTTCCTCAAGTAACTTTCAAAACAAACGTCAACATCAGTGAAGTCAAAACTAATTACATGAGCTGCCTCGGTTCTGTAATTAGGACTGATTAAATTCCCCCGCTGAGTATTGGCACATTATTCTCCTTTATCCATCCCTCCCTCTCACTATCTCTTTCTCCATTTCCTTTTCCATCTTTTGCATGACTTTAATATATTCGTCCCCAGCTTTACTCCAGCCCTTGGGCTGTGGGGGTGGCATATATAATATATATATATTTCTTTTTTAGCTGGAAAGTGTGCTGCCATCATCCGTCAATATGTCCCCCCATCTGTCTGTCTTCCCTCTGCTTCTCTCTGTCTCTCACTCCACACACTTTTTTGCCACTTCCCGCAGAATTCATCCTCCCACTTGGATTTGGCTGTTGGTTTTAATTTGGCCATGGTAGAGGTGTTAAAATATTCTACTAGTGATGTACATATCATTCTATGTAAAAATCAGAGTATGTGTCCTTACTGTTGTTGAAATGGCCACATTACAGGTGTTATGGACACACTCCAGTTTTGTGATCATTAAATCTTTTTATTTGTAATTATTTCATTATATATAGTGTAACTATGGATACATTCTGATGAACAATATGAATGTTGCACATTTGGCCAAACAAAAAAAGAGATGTTATATGACATGTAGTGTATATTTTTGATTATTATGATAACTAAAATGATTTGTATGAAAGTGCTTGAATGTACACTACCAGTCAAAAGTTTGGACACACCTTCCCATGCAATGCTTTATTCTTTATTATTATGACTATTGACATTGTAGATTCTCACTGAAGGCACTATGAATGAACACATATGGAATTATGTAGTAAACAAAAAGTGTGAAATAACCCCTCATGAGCTTCATGAGGTAGTCACCTGAAATGGTTTTCCAACAGTCTTGAAGGAGTTCCCAGAGATGCTGAGCACTTGTTGGCCCTTTTGCCTTCACTCTGCGGTCCATCTCATCCCAGACCATCTCGATTTGGTTTGGTCAGGTGACTGTGGAGGCCAGGCCATCTGGCACAGCACAGCATCACTCTCCTTCTGGGTCATATAGCCTTGCACAGTTCATTCATAGTTTTGATGCCTTTAGTGAGAATCTACAATGTAAATAGTAATGAAAATAAAGAAAAAACATTGAATGGGAAGGTGTGTCCAAACTTTTGACTGGTAGTGTACATGTAAAATTACATGACAAGGTCTCAGCAGGATCCAGGTGATCAAGAGTATAATCTGTGATTTTTCTGCTAGAGAATTTAATGGGGTGGTGGTGATGGTGCAGTGTATCTTTAAGTGAAATCTTGTGTAGAGCTTCGTAATACTGGGGGCTCGAATTCCAGGAACCACCGTCAAGCCCCTGATAAAGACCTTAACCTGAAGTTACTTCAGGAAGACTATCGCTGTGTCTACTAAACACCGCCAATGTGAATGTAATGGGTTTCAATAACATCTAGATCCAAGTCCTGGTGACTCTAGGCAGTCTGTTCATTCTAGCCTTGAGTTCAGTTGGACGTCAGTGGCTCCAAGAGCTGGTGATATGTGGGTGCAGCTTGGCAAAGAGATGTAAGAAAAAATGAATGTAGAATGGGCAACAGAAGAAAATGATCTCAAGATTCTTTATTTGTCACATGCATAATTATACAAGTACAGCATGCAGTGAAATGTATCTTGAACTTCTCTTCTTTGACTGAGCACTTTCCCAACTCTGTCAAAATCACACACCGCTACATGTCCATTCGAGATTATATAAACAAACACTGATAGGTATCCACGACTCTAACTAAAGAGATTGAGTGCAGGAATGATATTTTATTGCAGTGGTTCCAATACTGGCGGGATTGATAAGGCAAATGAAGTGAAAGTGAGTGATTATCTGTTATTGTGAACACACCACAGCACAGCACATAGTGGACCACAACCAAATGTGGCCTCTGCATTTAACCCATCCGTGAAGGAGTAGTGGCCAGCTAACAAAGCGCCCAGATTCAAACGTGCGACCTTCTGATTACGGGGCGAACACCCTACTGTTACGCCACCAACTGCCCTGAATGAGAGACTTTGAAAACAAACTAAGATGGGTAGACTCTCTCCTGCAACCCCGATTTGACCGAATGTGCAAATTTGTGACTTGATATGGCAAAATGAGTCACAGTGACCCAAAATTCTAAATTGAAGTTTTCATACCATTGGGAAGATGAGAAAATGAGCTTTAAAATGACAGTTAAAATGGGCAGTTTGAATTGTGCCCTCCCCTGTAAATGACATGAAAATGTTAGTGAAATAATCCAGCGTCACGTTCAGAAGATAATATCAAACAAATGGCCGTCCAATCTGCAATCAATGCCCAATCTGTGTACAATGTGATGTCATTCATTCATTCATTCATTATCCGAGCCACTTAACCACCACTTGGCTCACGATGGGACTGCAGCCTATCCCGGGAGCTTACGGGTGCAAGGCAGGGAACAACTTTGGAACCAACACACCGGAGGGCACACACACTCACACAATCACACTCGCATTCACACCTTATGGGCCCAATTTAGAGTCACCAATTAACCTACATTACATGCCTTTGGACTGTGGGAGGAAACCAGAGCACCCGAAGAAAACCCACGCGACCACGGGGAGAGCATGCAAACTCCACACAGAAAAGCCCTACGGCTGTCCCTGGGGTTCGAACCCAGGACCTTCTCAATGTGATGTAATGTAGAAAAGTTGATGGGACGCATCGTGATATCGTATCGAATCAAATCTTGGACCTGATAACCGTAATCAAATAGAATCATGAGACCAGTGAAGGTTCAGGAAGCAGCAGTGATGGAACATTCAGATTCTGTACCAGAAATCAATGTGTCATAGCACTGATTTGCTTTAAGAAGCATAAACATTAGCCAGTGCCAAACTTGATTATTATGTAACTGTTCCAGCAAGAGGAATATTATTAAGAGAAAATTAGGCAGATGAACAAGTCAGTTCCTTCATGTGAGACCTGTCTCTTATAAGGAAAAATGCTTTTACAGAGAAGTTTTAGTTTTATTTAAAAAATATATGACATTATTTTTTGGGAAATGAGGTTAAGGTTATGTATAGGGTTAGCGGGAGTAATATTATTTTCTAATTGAAGCACCTCTGTGTCTCTCTTTCTCTTTCTGTTAGACTCACTTTCTCATTTAATCTCTCTTTGTCTGTTGGTTCCTGCGTCTCAGTCTGTTAATCTTGCTCTCGCATTCTCTCTCTCCATTTGTCTCTGTGTTTCTCTCTTTCTCCGTCTGTCCATCTGTCTTTCTCTATCCGTATGTCACTGTCTAATCTATCAATCTCTCCGCGGCTCTATTTTTCTGTCTCTTCATCTGTCTCTTTCGTACTGTTTGTCTTGGACTCTCTGTGTCTGTTTGACAGTTTCAATGTCTGTGCCTCTCACGCCATTTTTCTGTCTGTTTCCATTTGGTTTGTACTTTCAGTCTGCCCATCTGTCTCTCTTTCTCTCTGTTTGTCTCTATCTGTCTGCTTCTTTCTCTCCCTCCCTCCAGGACTTCCATATCACTTCCACTCACTCCCAGCCCTTCTCTGACCCTCTGAGAGTGTGCGTACGTTTCTGGCACAGTGGTGCTGAATACTGGTGTGTGAAAGTGCTTCTCTACCTTCATCTCTGTGTTGTGTTGGCCGCCTCCTTAGTTACACAAGTAACAGTCTTTTTGTCCCCTATCAGGCTTCCACACAAACAAAATAACAGTTCAGTCACGTTAAAACCTGGCGTGATAGAGTTTTTACGTCAGCGCATGAAATGGTGGTGGGGTGTTAAACCTCTTTGTAAAACTTATCCACCCATTTTTACATGCTGCAATTTGGCTTCACATAAAAACCGTCTCTAGCCAGCATTTGAAGCACTCATGCACAGAAATGTTTACCGCAGTTAATGGTAAAACTCAAGCATGCAGGCATATATACACAGTATACTGGCAGTCAAAGGTTTTTAATGCTTGGCTTTAAAAGAAAAAATAAAGTCCCAAATCTTAGAATAATAGTACAAAATAAATATTACGTTGAAACTGTCAAAATGAATGTTTCTCAGCTTATTTTATCGTCCAATTAGTGAAATAATACTTGTAAAAAAAATCTTCAAAAGTTTACTCCATCTCTGCTTGACAATTTTTTATTTAACCCAAAACCAGCATAGCTTTTTAAATCTGATGCACAGATTTTGTGTTGTTTATTATTAATTTTTTAACCCCTTAAATGAGCAGAAACCTCACAAAGACTCACAAGACTTTAAACTTAATGGACATTATATTGATTCCTCTGTATGTGAAATTTTTTGTGAGTATTTCCATGCATAAAAACAGAAGTAATTGCCTAATAAAATGCGTAAATGGCATTTTTTTGTGATGTAAACACACACGCTGTATGTGTGAGTGCTCACGACTCTCATGTGGTGCTAGAAAATGTAGTAAAACACTACAATTCAGTCAAATCTTCCCTTTTAATACATAAAAAATGGATCAATAATAGCAAACACCAGGGTTCTACTCACAATACAGCCACTTATTGATATTTTCAGTGTTCATTACAGACGTACTGTATGTCATTATCATTATTGTGATGAGACACTGAGGCATGTATGGGGGATTGTGGGAAATGTAGTTCTCTCCTAGAAAGGCCAAAAGCAGCTAATTTTATAGTCCTGAATGGCTCGAAATGACCAAAAACATCAGTATTTCTTAATTTTCAATTAATTTTCAATCAGAAAATCTTTCCATTGTATAATGTTAGAGAGTAATCAATAGGAAAAAATAAATATAGAAAAATGCATTACATCTCTACATAATAAAAACTTTTGCTATTTCAAATAGTCATATCTACAGTTTCAGCACTTTTATAAAGCGACAAAAGTAACAATTTGTACAGGCGCAAGTCAGTTTTCATCTAAAATGGTTTCAAGACTGTGTAAGCATTTACATATCAAACTATGACAAATCTGAGTAGTGCTCGAACGTCCTGAACTTCTACACACACACACTAGAGTAGGCCTAAAACAACAGTATAGAAAAACTCCCGAAATTTTCTTAGGGCTGTAAGGGTTAACTGGGATTAAGGTAATGATACTTTTATTATTTTCATTACTGTCCATGTAGTTCTCACAGGACATTAAATTCTTGCTTTGTTAAACTGTATGACAGTAAGTTAATCTGTGAGTTAAACAGTCTAAGATCGTATAACTCGGTCGTGTAAATACACACACACTGAACATAAAAGGTGACATAAAAACTCAGGTGTCAAACCACTAGGAAAATTCTCCCGCTTCAGAGGTTATAAGTTTCATATCTGCAAGGTGAACTGTGTGCACTGGACAACTGCTTGTGTCTATATGTGTCCGTGCTAGTCAAATTTTGCTCCTGTTTGTTTATGGCTTGTTGCCACAGCACTTGTGTGCACACACACACACACACACACAACAATTTGTTCTCATGCCTCAGAGATGGACTGCCTCATGGCATTTTTTCACCCCTATCATTACACACACACACAGACAACTTCTGGAACTGTGATTTGATGTCAGCACGACTGTAAAAGTGGGGTGTGAGCAGATGATTAAAAGGCCGACCCTCACATGCTCCTGTGTTTGGGTCAGCCGTACATCGCCGTGGTTACAGTGGAACGCAGCACACTGACCTTTGTTTTAGCCACTGCTATGGTTACCGAGTCCAGCATCAATGATGGGCCGTGGAGATGTTGCTCTCATACGCACTTTCGAAATGTTTTAGAGTGTGCACAAACCTAGCGTCAAAAACCCTTTTGGATCATGTAGCATTTTAGAAAGTTATGCATATGCAATGTTGGATTTAATCTGCATCATAAATGTAACAAACATGCAGAGTAACATACCATTTTAGGCCAAACTAAGACCCAATATTTAGGTCTTAGAGGCTTGGGGCTGGCTTGTACTGAGTGACAGCCTGAATGCCCTGCCATAAACTGTGAGAGTCTTTTGTGTTCTGTATATTTAATATTTGTTGAAATATTAAATATACAGAATTGCTTCATATATCCATTTTTCTCCATCTTGAAAAAATGTCCATGAAATTCCTGGGCTGAAAATTCTTGAGACTCTTAAAACGAGAAATGATGTTTAGCACCTTCTGTCTCCAGTCATGTTTTCAAGCCATTTTGCAACTTACTAAAACAAAGCAAATCTATCAGGGAGCTCCATCCGGTGTGAGAACCTCATCAGTTGGAAGGGGCCAGTTTCTGTTGCGTCAGCGAAACCTCTCCCGTTCAGATTCTATCGACTAGAATATAAAAGAATTCCGGGCAGATGCCATTTGTGTCGTTTTCCTGGGACGGACACAAATTACACTTTTATGAGGTGGCGTGGTGCTGTGTAAGGTGGCTGCTGCGCTCTCAACTCCCTGGTGGATCATTTCGCTCCAGTGTTGGCTCCAAGGAGGAGATGTGTACATACCTAATGAGACCATAAATAATGACCTAGAGCTAAATGGACAGGTGCTTTGATGAGGCCCAATGGGAGCAATGGCTGCACTAAATGTGCTAGGCTTAGAGACCACGCTCCACACATCTTCTAGCATTTTGGTTTTGAAATAGTACCCAATGAAAATAGCATGACTAGACTTGAGAAGTGTTCACTCATCATTAGCTACTTTAGCCTCTTTAGTTGGAGGGTCAGTGTAAGTAGCTTAAGCAGAGGACAAGTTTGTCTGTTTAAATGAGATGCATTCTTGTAAAATGTTAGGAATGTTTTGTTTACTGGGTATCTGATGCTTTTAAAATAAAGGCTTTGAATTTATTTTCTTTTTCTAGGTGATGGATTCAAGATTTTTACTTGTCTTTGTCTTATCTCGCTACTTTCTGTATAATATCTAGTGAAATCTGTCATTAATAATGATGTATTGTAAATAATAGAATTGTAGTCAAGACTCACCTAAGTGCTGACCGAGACCAGAGTGTGTCGACACCGAAACACATCCAAGGCTCTGAAGGGCCGAGACTGTGTTGAGACTGAGACCGCGACTGGACCAATGCACGTTCTACACCACATGACAATTAAGTGGAACATGCAAACCCAAGGATCGTTCAAAAAGAGCTGAACAAAGCAAACAACATACACTAAGCAACATTAGAGATGTTTATTCAATATTTCTCTTACATATCTATAATGAGGGAATGGTTTCACTGGAAGCAGTTATCCAAACTGATCACATCATGTGTTAAACTCAACAAACCACAGTGGCAGAACACTCCTCAAGACCAAACTCACCCCGAAGATAAGGGGGTAGTTGCTAAACAGCCGATTTGCCTGACATTGTTCTCAGACAATCTGGTACTAGTATTCCATTTTGGTTTCAGATTGAATGCCACCAGCTATTTTTGGGTTTTGGTTTTAATGTGAAAAATGAATAAACGTGGACATGATACATGGATTCTTCTAGTCCTGGACATATACAATTCAATTTGATTCATATAGCGCTCTTAAAAACAGTTATTATCACAAAGCGCTTTACATATAACCGGCCCAAACCCCCAACAAGCAAGCTTGAGATGACAGTGGCAAGAAAAAAACTCGCTCTAGCAGGAAGAAACCTTGAGAGGAACCAAGACCCCATCCTCCTCTGGGCGACCGGGTGCATGAACATTTAATATACAGTAAACATTAGTTTAGGATTAACTGTTAATTAACCATTTTTAAAGAAGTGAAGATGTAAATATAGTCCAAAGGACGCGTTTGAATCCAGAGTTGTTGCTGGGGCAGCTTGCTTAGATCCACTCAGCAACATTAAGCTAAAATTAATTCAATATTAAATTGGTAATTCAGTTCAAGTCCATAGGTTCCACATTGCTGTAACCAAACTGGAATGTGTTCTTTTGTGATGAGACATTTAGAGTCTTTAAATTATTTTAATTGCACTGTTCATGCTCTTCTCCTGCCTAGATGACGATGGTAGGACCAAGCTGGTCATTAACTGCTTCCAGAGATTGACATTTACATTTACAGCATTTAGTACACACTCTTACCCAGTCCAGCAGTGCTTTGTAGTTGGCATCTGTTCTTCATACCTGTAAATCTAGACTTAAATCAACAGCCGCTGTTGTGTCAGCAAAGTTACACATCTTTACAAACTCTGCCAAGGTGAAATTCAGAAGTTAATGCAAAGTCGACAAGAATACAAACATGAAAGATTATCTGTGAGTGCACCATTTTTTGTTTTTACTATTTTTTTTTAAATAAGTTTTTTTTAAAATAAGTAAACAATGAGTAAAAGTGAGTTTGAAGACAGCAAGACACTCAGTTCTCACTCTCCCTCATTCCTTCATCTCTCACCCTCCCCTCTCCCTCCCTCTCACTTGCTTCCTTATCTTTCTGTCTCCATCTGTCTCTCTTTCTATTTAATTCCTTCCCTCCTTCTCTCCTCTCTCTCTCTTTTTCCCTCTCTCCCTCTTCTATCTCCCTCCCTCTCCAACCTCCCACCCTCCCCATCAAATTCCCTCCCTCTCTCCTAACTCCCTCTGTCTCCTAACTACCTCCATCTCCTAACTCCCTCCCTCTCCTCACTCCCTCCTTCTCCTAAGTCCCTCCGTCTCCTAAGTCCCTCCGTCTCCTAACTACCTCCGTCTCCTAACTCCCTCCATCTCATAATTGCCTCCCATTCCTAACTCCCTCCATCTCATAATTTCCTCCCATTCCTAACTCCCTCCATCTCCTGATTTCCTCCTTCTCCTAACTCCCTCCCTCCCCTAACTCTTTCCCTCTCCTAACTACCTCCATCTCCTAACTCCCTCTTTCTCCTTATTCCCTCCATCTCCCTCCTTCTCCTAACTCCCTCCGTCTCTTAACTCCCTCCGTCTCTTAACTCCCTCCTTCTTCTAACTCCCTCCTTCTCCTAACTCCCTCCTTCTCCTAACTCCCTCCATTTCCTAACTCCCTCCTTCGCCATTCTCACTCCCTCCATCTCCTAACTGCCTCCCATTCTTAACTCCCTCCTTCTCCTAACTCCCTCCGTCTCCTAACTCCCTCCATCTCCTAACTGCCTCCCGTTCCTAACTCCCTCCATCTCCTAATTTCCTCCTTCTCCTAACTCCCTCCCTCCTTCTCCTAACTCCCTCCCTCCCTCCCCTAACTCTTTCCCTCTCCTAACTACCTCCATCTCCTAACTCCCTCTTTCTCCTTATCCCCTCCATCTCCCTCCTTCTCCTAACTCCCTCCATCTCCTAACTCCCTCCTTCTTCTAACTCCCTCCTTCTCCTAACTCCCTCCTTCTCCTAACTCCCTCCTTCACCATTCTCACTCCCTCCATCTCCTAACTGCCTCCCATTCTTAACTCCCTCCTTCTCCTAACTCCCTCCGTCTCCTAACTCCCTCCATCTCCTAACTGCCTCCCGTTCCTAACTCCCTCCGTCTCCTAATTTCCTCCTTCTTCTAACTCCCTCCGTCTCCTAATTTCCTCCTTCTCCTAACTCCCTCCGTCTCCCAACTCCCTCCCTCACCAAATATTAAAACAAATAAAAATGACACACAAGCCCCTAATGAAACAGATTAGCAAAGTGCTGTGCTACTAACATGTATGAAATGCTTGAGCAAACAGTTTGTGAAATCTGATTTTGTTGACACAGTGACACAAAGCAGATAATGACTTACAAATGACTGCTTAATCATTAAAGGATTTTCTCCCATTTTCACATTAAGCACTGAAGTGGAAGCTGCAACACAGTGTCAGCGAAAATGTTAACCATAAACTGAAACCACAAGCTGTATCAGAAGTATTATCAATTTTAAGGAGCCACATTTAACTAACTAACACACACACACACACACAGTCGCTTACAGTAAGTGGTAGTTAATCATCATTTGAAACTTTCTCAGGTTAGTTATTCCCATGCAGATCATTTTTTTCTCTTTCGTTCTGCACAATGTACATCTGTTGGAAGGTTACATAAACACCCCAGAGAAACTACTCAGTTATTACAGAAACCTGTAGCCATTTTGCTTATTTTATGAAAATGAAATATGAGCAAGCGTTTATGTTGTTTACAACGTTTCCCGAGCATGCAGATCCACAGAAAAGGCCGTAACGTTTCGACCGGGGCAGAATTTCAATAGTAAATTGTGGCAGTAAACGGGGCGAGTAAAACCCTTCTCAGGTGGTTGCCATGGTAAAAGCTGTAAAGTGTACTCCCTCAAGGACTTGCACACACCCACCCACCCACACAAACACACGTCAGTTGAGTGCAGCTGTGAGTGATGGAAAAAGATAGAGCGCTTACTCTGAGGAATATGAAATCAGCAGCATGGATTCGTACAATTTCTCTAAAATGAAGACAAAATTAGGGAGAGAGACAAAGAGACATACTCAAAGGAACAAACAATCACTAGGTGTGTGATGATACATCACTCTGCATTGGTTCAGTGATCAAATCCCACAGTACTGATCCAAAATGAAAACATTGATCAACCTTTATACATATTATATACACTTAATATTGACCAGTCTCTTGTTATTAGAATTGTCACGCGCACTCCGCTCACCGGTCGCGGTTCAAAGGGTATTTAAGGAGTCATTTCCTCACGGCAAATCGCTCTGCCTTTGAGTCGACCTGGGCCTTTCCGATTCATTTCGGCTTACTGTGAGTACTCCAGTATTTTGGTTCATCTCTTTGTTAGAGTGTGTGTCGCTAGAACTAGGATTATTTGTGGTAGTCCTAACTCTTTGTGTAGAGAGTTCTTAGATTAACTCGCGTGGCCATCCTACCTACTCACGCTCTCAGCCACGTTTGGGCTAACCACCACTCTACAAGGGCTAACGGCTAACGAGTAGCAATTTGCTACATCCTAACCAGATCACTGGCGACTTGTGAAAGTTGGCGTTCGGTTCATATCCTAACCAGATCACTGTCCGAATCGCGAGAATTCCTACGGCCGCCTAACCTGGCCGCTGTAGGTTTGTAAGCGTCTGTCTATGCTCGTCAAATCCTCACCAGATCCCTGACAAAAATAGATTTAAACGTCTGGTTGAGTGCCAGAATAAAAATGCCCCCAACAGGTAATACAGTATGAGACATGCGACAAAATTAGAGCATTGAAAGAGAGGATAAAATCCATCTAAAAATTGCCAAATTATACTTAAAAGTTTTTGTCATTTTTTAAAAGTGTATTTAGAGATATTTAGATATTTAAATTCAGTGACTATATCAAAAGATTCACCCTTAAAGGTCCCATATTCTACTCTTTTTTCAGCTCTACTAAACATGTCTCTGACGTAGCTTTTTACCCCTCTATTTCAGTCCCTTTCAGAACAGGTTGTTTCTCATTAGTATTCCTAAATGCTAATGACTTTTAGCTGCCCACACACGCCCCACTCTGGACCTGGGGGAGTAGAGATGTTACCTCACGTGAAAATAATCGACATGGCTGCTGCTAACAGACCATCTGTACAGCCGTACGCGTTCAACACAACACTCCACCGGTAAACGTCTTCATTGCGATTCCTACGCTGGTGCTTGTGAGAAAACATGGCGGATCAGGAAGCACTAGCAGTTCTACCTGGTGGGCGGAGCTTCTCAGATAGGAGGGTGGAGATTCTCTAATGTCCTCTAATGTGAAGTAGAAGTAGGGGAGACATTTTTTACGAGTAGGCTCGTTTAAGCACAGGATTTATGACTTTTGTAATGAACACTAACACAATTGACTTTTATTAAGTGTGTTTGAGGCAGTATAGACCCAAATGGATGTCCAAAGATGTCCCAACATTCCCCAGTACTAAAAATTCATCACAATACTATAACAATTCAATGGATAATGATTTGACTACAGCCAGTTTTACAACGTCTGCTATGATTTTGAATCCATTCAGGAAGCAGCGATCGAAATGAGGCCAATTATATGCTGATTTAACACAATTGCTTCATATTCGATCACAAAAAGCAACTAAAATATCATTCGATCTTTTCATTTCTGAACTCAAGCAAATGTTTCAATGTAAAACATTCGTCTCTTCTAATAAAAGTACACCACCTGTTCAATATAAAGTGAGTTTACAATATGTATGATTTCTGATCTATGTTTTCATTTTCCATTGATGCCATGGGCTTGTCAATCATTGAACCAATGCATCGTTACACCCCTACCACACAGGAAGTGCATTATACGTCCTTTTCAGCCGCTACAAAGTACTGTTACATAAGAGCACATTGTGAAGCTCAAAAAGTGCTCCATTTAATACAGAGTTCAAAAGACACTGTCTCTATTATTTGAGCGCTCCATTGAATCGCCGAAAGGCTTTGGCCCTCGCGGTAAATAGTCCCGCAGCGTTGCTACACTGACAGGAATCAGACGCTTTATGAGCTAGCGACAGCATCGGTTAGCTTGGTCTAATGTGCATGTTTGGCAGCGGGCCACTTTTTGAAAGTCCTCCCTAATGTGCCTTTGATAAATCAAGCATTAGCAGTAATTACACTATCCTCCTCTGCAGTCAGGGAGGGAGGGAGGGAGGGAGGAAAAGAAAGAGAGAGAGAGAGAAACTCCCCCAGACCCTGGAGGGTTTTTCCAGTCTGCGCTCGATCTCGTTTAGCCAAATTAAAAAAAGAAAATGATGAAAAGAGAAAGAAGAACAGTGCCGATAGCACACTATTTATTAGAATGGGAAAGAACAAAAGGACAAAACACACAGGAAAATGCACAAATGACAGAGCGAAAGTGAGACGGCTAAACCTTCATCAAAACCCAATTTTTATTGCTAAGAAGCTCTGGAGCAAAAAGCAAAATAAATATGAGAGCTAATTTTAAAAAATATGAGGAAGTGTTTATGTATAAATTATACACACACATCCCATCCAGCATACCAGGATCTGCTTTAACAGTGGGGTAACCACAACAGTTTACTGAAAATTACACGTTTTGAATCCACTACAATTTCTTCTACTGTTTCCGAATCCGTTTAATCTCCAGTGTTGGGGAATAGCCAACTAAAATAATTTACGCTGCTAATTTTGGGTTTAGTAGTTTATTATTAGCAAAGCTACTTTTAGCTTTTCCAACAGCTTACTTTAAAGATGAATATATTTAACAACCAGGTGTTTCTTATTGGTGTAAGAGGTCATGACCATATTTAGCCAAATTTACATTTTTACCAAATTTAAGGCAAAATGGACAGAACTTTCACAACTTAAAACACGCTAACTCCAAAATGTCATTGAAACCTTATTGTGATTTGACATTACATTGTTAAATATATACATTTACATATTACTTTTAACATCTTGTTTCACCTTTTTTTTTTTTACATAAATGTGTCTAAAGAAAATCCTACAGCACCATTTTTAAGTATTACTATTTGAAATCACTTTGATATAATATCTAAATACTTTTACTTTGTAGCTTGTAGGGTAGTGTAGCTGCTATAGTAAAACTGTAGCTTGATTGTAGCATAGCCTAAAGTGCCTTTTAGCTTGAAAAGCAGTAGAATTTAACGACGTTTACTGTCACCATTTATCATTTCCATAACTCCTAACGATGCTTTTAGATAATGACATGGTCGCGTGGTATCACTGTCATGAAGAGAAGAGTGTATGTTTTTCCCTAGTTTGTCTTAGTTTGTAGACGCTCCAAATGGTGTACATATCATTTAGGAAGTCAGTCTAAATATTAGCTCCATATAGTGCAGTAAGTCCTCAAATATTTGTCTGAAATTAGTGGAATATATTTTTTTGTATTTCTTTGTCTTATTCAAGATGTGGAAATATCTGCATTGCTTTAGAGAGGTTCCGCTCTTTCAGGTTGGTTTGTTTCATTGGAACTGTGTGAGGAATCAGTTCTACGTCTGTCATAGTGAAATTATTGGGGGATTTTCATTTTTTCCCTATTTTCCAAAAAGTAATTTGGGTCCATATAAAAGACAGTAAGTTTGTTGAACATTTAAATGAACATTTATGGCATTACAGCTGCTCGTATCCAGAGTGAGTTCCATTCCTAACTACATGGACAGTCTTCCTGAAGCATCTCAGGTTTACAGGTCTTACTCAAAGTCTCAAAAGTTGAACATCACCACCCACAAACACAGTACTATGTATGATATCTGTCCAAGCTGATTTTTGTGTAGACATTTCTAGGTTTTTAAATGAATCTTGGCTTATCAGATCACAAGTGGACATTGTAGAAAAGTCCTGATGCACTCTTGATGCGTCCCTGCCAAGGAATGCTAACCTTAACGCATCATCAGAACAGGACAAGGTATTTTTTTTCCTCCATTGCTCATGCCTTAAAACAGATCCAATTGTGCATAAACACCATAACATTATGACCACCCCAATATTCTGACGCCTTTCTACTGGAACCAGCATTTTCAGCAGTCTGTGTTATGGTAGCTGTTCTTTGAGATCGGACAACACAGGTAAGCCTTTAGTAACCGCAGGAAACCCATGCGAAAATGGGGAGAGCATGTGATCTGTGTTTAGTAGTTTTAAAACCACTTAACAAGCTAAATATAAACAAAACTTGCCACTTGTCTGGTGACAGAAACTGACATAATAGAATCCACTGGGCTCTCTGACCTCATAGAAGTGATGTAGCAGTAATAAACACAGTGAACACAAGGGTGTTGGTGGCCGAGTGGTAGGACACAATTGGGACCCTTGGGTTGTAGGTTCGAATCCTACCTCTGGCGTTACCAACTATTGTGTCCCTGAGCAAGACCCTTAACCTAAGTTGCTCTCAGGGGAACTGTCCTTGAAATTAGGAAATGTAAGTTGGTCTGGATAAGAGCGTCTGCTAAATGCTGTAAATGTAACGTAAATGATCAGTTTGACATCCATAGAGTTGCGTGATAGACCAACAAACACATTTTATTCAAAACATATTTTAATGCCAAGTGTAAGTGTAAATCTAGCATAAAAACAAGATGTATTGCAAAATGTACACTGTAGCTTAGGGCTGGACAATTATTTGAAAATTAATCAAACCGACAGTCATAAACTATGATCGACAGTATTGCCTATGATGGTAATTTCAATTATTTTCAAAATTCTGTTAATACTTAACAAAAAAATGTGTTTATGTACAAAAAAGTCAGTAATTGAGGTAAAATGTTCAATTAATCATGATACTGAATTGCATTGATATCGCCCAGCAGTACTGTAGCTAGTAGATGAGGTGAATGGTAATCAGCCCAGTTGCATGCACATAAAGTACATAATAAGTCATTAATTTTTAAGAGAAAAGCTAATTATAGCAGGCTGTGTTTTAAACTATCAATAAGAAATGTTGCTGTCCATAACAGTTGATGCATAATTAGTTCAGATGGCCATTCCACAATATTTTTGCATGAGATTTAAGGGTTTTTTCCTTTATAATTTGAAACTAGTGGTAGTTTTCCTATTTCTTAGGGTGTCCTGAATGAACCTTTGTAAAATGGTAAGGTAGATTTTTTTTTTTTTACACATCCTCTTTGTTACATCAAAGGTAAAATATGAGCTTAACTTTAATTAATCAACTTGCTTCTTGCCACATGAAGGACTTGTTTCAGATGAAGTGTTTTTACAGTATCTGGGAGAGGCGCACGTAGCAAGCTGAAAATGCCATCAGCATGAATGATGAAAGCTTAATAGGTGGCTTTAGCAAACTTGTTTTTGTACACACATGATGTGTGTGTACTTGTTGTCTATGGAAACTGCAGTAAAGCCAGTAGTGTGGTTTGTGGTCATCTGTTTTGTGCAATGATGAGGCAACTCCAAGTTTCAGGTAACATATAGAGGTGTGTTGAAGTTGTGTAGCGCTATAGTGGAATCTGAACTGGTTAAAGAAGCTGCTCTGAAAAAGCTGCATAATCAATTTATACTCTTCACAAGATTTTTGATCAAACATTAATCAGTTAGCTTGAGCTCACATGGATTCATTCAAACAAGCCACATGTATTTTGTCCAAGTTGCAAATTGAATTTTGGTAAACACTGATATAAATAAGTCACATTAATGAAAAGTAAAGACTCCCATCAGTTAACAGTCCTGCTACCGCATGCTATTGCTAAAATTTGGTTGAACGTGGTAGATTTCTCTGGAATTCTTTGCAGTTGACAATTTCTAAATTCCGATTCATCGCTGCAGAAGGCATCGCAACTCGATGCAAAAAATGTGGGACTTTAACTTAATTCTCACTTCTATACGTTTCAAAATACATTTCTATAGAAAATAAATGACTTCCGGTTGCTTTGGCACTTGCATCCCGTGAGTGCACAGAAAGAATTTGTAGATGCCAGCTTGTTTTTTTGGGCATCGCATCATTGCAAATAACGCTCATTTCAAGCACTCATTTCTAATAGCAACGTTGTAGAGTTGATACATTCAAAGCCAAGTATTGATTTGATTCAGTTTTCTTTGCACTCTTTAGAACAAGGCAGCATTATACATTAGAGGCCCATCAAGCAAGACTAGGGGACAGTGTCAAGGACCCCAAACACTGCTGTGTTGTAGTACTCGAGACCGGTCTCAAGACCAGTTTTTGAAGGTCTCGGCCTTGTCTCGGAATCGGCCGTATTTGTATTCAGTCTTGTCATGGACTCAGGCTTCTCACTTCAAGTGCAACCAGAGATGTTACTGCCGACCGCGGTTACCCTGCCTACCCCTTCACAACATTCCCTTTCATTAATAGAGGGGGCATTATAATGAGACCCCACTGTGCACATTTTGCAATCTCAAATGTAACCAAACTGTACTTGAAACTGTTTTACCATTTATCTGGTGTTTCAGGCCATGTTGAGTGATGTTTAGCAACTACCCTTATCTCCGGGGTGAGTTTGGTCTTAAGGAGTGCTCTACCACTGTGGTTTGTTGAGTTTAACACATGATGTGATTAGTTTAGATAACTGCTTCCAGTGAAGACTTTTCCTTATTATAGTTATGTAAGAGAGAAATATTGAATAAATGTTTAATTTTGCTTAGTGTATGTTGTTTGCTTTGCTCAGCTCTCTACTTAGGTTTTGCATGCTCCGCTTATTTGTCATGTGGTGTAAAATGTACCTTTTGTCCAGTCTCGGTCTCGTCTCAGACTCAGCCCTTCAAAGGCAAGGTCTTGTTTCGGTCATGAAACACTCTGGTCTTGGTCAGGACTCGCTTTAGGTGCTCTTGACTACAACTCTACCCTCCACGTAGAAGTACAGAACACACAAAAAAATGCAAAATTCAAAAATGAAGAACCCTAACTCACTTACAACAAAGCTCCTCATTATTCCTTTTCCATTTTGATTTTGGAAACAAATGTTTACATATCTCTGGTTAGAGCTCTTGCATTAGAAGTGTGTATATAAGTGTGAGTACGTAAGTGTTTTAGCATCTAGATGTTCAGGTTCAAGTGAACACTGCACTCTTTAGATGAAAAGGCATCTGTAGAATCGGTGTGATCATATTCTTAATGACAAACGCTGCATTTTCCCAGATTAGGCCAAATTTAACCCTTTAAGATGGTTCACGTTGCCAACCTTGCATGTGGATTTGCAGCATTGGGCTTTCTACAGACAGAGAACCCTGAATTTAAACAAATTAGATGCAAAATATTCTATAGAAATGGCAGAATAATCACACTTCATCGTAGCCTGCTCCAAGTTAACGCTCCTAATCAGATATTTCTTGCATAATTTCCAGTGTTAGAATATTTTTATAAGCTGTCAATCCTGACTTTGTTTGTTCTGCCTAAAGCTGCATATTCATGGATTTTTTTGCTGTAAAGACCTCTGAGAGGAAATCCCTTCTCTCTTCTTCTCTCGTCTCATCCCTTTGTTCTTCTTAGTTTTTTTCCCCTTCCTTTTTCCCCCTCAAATCTTTTCGTCATCTCAGCCGCCCCCTTACACAGCAGGGGGCAGGAAAAGCCCCCCGAAAAACCCTATGTAAATTCTTTTTTTTTCTCTCCATTCACGTTTTCACGGCAAACGTGCGAAGGAAGCTGGGATGTACTCCTCGCAACACGCTCGTGCCTGACATCAACACGCATTTCAGAGCCCTGCCTGTTTATTCTGGCAAGTGGCATGTAAAAAGATGAAAGATAAAGAGTAAAATGTGGTGGATACCTGAGAGAATGCATACCACACACACACACTCACAGGGACTTTTCCCCAGTGTTGATCGCATAACATGAACAACAGTCAAGAAATATCTCATCATGTCACTGCCTGCCACAAAGTGAATGCAGGCACATTCCTCTAGCATAGTGTTAGGCCTACACACAAACACACACAAACATATACACACACACACACATCATCATCAACAAAATTGCAGCTACACAAACTCTGTTGGAGGGATTAGTTTGAAGGCTGAATCTGGAATATGTTTTAACCCTAATTAGAACCTATAATAAAAGAGAAATAATATTAAATATAAGTGATTTACATATATGTAACATATTGGACATTTTATGCATTATACCAATCCATGTCTTTTATATTATAATATATAGTATGATCCCTGCAGTGTGTTGGCACCTGCCCAGATTCGGTTCCTGCCCTGCTCCCATAAGTTCCTGGGACAGGATTTGTAAGCCCCCCTACCCCCGTGACCTCAGTTGGGATTAAGCGGTTCGGATAATGAATAAAAATATAGTATGTATATTTATAATGGATAAAATATTACTTTTGAATACTAAATGCGAAAATCTTCACAATGTGCTATAAGAATTGAACATTAATGAATAATTTAACAGTGCTTTTGTGTATTTTTAACAGTTATGGTTCCATTGTTATCAAGGAAACACTACATTTGACCCTCTGTATTGTGCTCAGGTGGGGTCATTACTTTTATCTTACCATCAAAAGAATAGTTAATCAAATTGGGCATAATTAAATAGCCTTAACTCACCTACTTTTTGCTGCTATATGCATAAAATGACCTAAAATTGTGCCTCTGCCCAAATACTTATGTACTAAATATAGTAGGTACATATTTATGAGCTACCTATAGTACGTAGTTTTAACTGAGGTTCTGTTAAAAATCCTCATTCATTTCCATTAGCAGTTGTAAGTGGAGAGCTTGTTTTCCAGTAAATAATATTCTTCTTCTTCCTTTTGGCCACTAGGTTCTGAGCCTGTACTTTCCTGTGAAGATGATGATGACAGAGAGCGAAGAACATCAGTTAACTGTCATTTATCATGACAGAGAGGAAATCTAAAAAGGCACAGAGCGGGACGGAGTGGATGCAGAGACGTTCTTGTAGTGCCAGAGGGGGTTATTAATTTGTAATTAATTTGAAATCTTGTAGCTGCTGGGCAGATTTCCATCTCAATTACAGAATGGAAGAGATGGGACGCACCCTGCAGAAGGCTGGGGGAGGAAAGTATGTGTGTGTGTGTGTGGGTCTGTGTGTTGGTAGGTGGGGGTGTGTCTCTGTGTACAAGTGGTGCAATGCGTCCTAATTTATTTTATGTCACTTCGACGTGGCACATTTAAAGCTCTTTGTCGGCAGATGTTCATTTAAAGATCGTAAATTAATCTTATGTCTTCAATATTGCAGCTCCATTTCTCCCCAGCTGTCTTGCCTCCACTCTGTTTGGGCTGTTGAATTCCATGGCCTCCGCCATCCTCCCGAGCTTGTTCTGTGTCAGCCGCGTTTCAGCTCAATTAAGTTTGTTAATTCAAAGTTTTTGCATTCGCGCCAGGTGTTTTCTTGTGCCTCATGCAGAATGAATCATCTGAAATGTTTCTTTTTACAACACAGTCTTTGCTCTTTTATTGATGGATTCACGCTTTTGCAATCGTTGAATGGAAAGTACAATTTATAATAGCATTTAAAACCCAATTTAAATATAAACTGCTTAAAAATATTGCTAAAACTTATAGCATTTAGCACATTCTCAATATTCATTCTTTATCCAAACCGCTTAAGCCCAACTAGGGTCGCGTGGGGATCGGAGCCTATCCCGGGAACTTATGGGGGCCAAGGTTGGGGCCAACCCTGGGCAGGTGCCACACCCCAGGGGACATACACTCACACCTTACGGGGCCAATTTAGAGTCGCCAGTAAGCCCACACTTTTGGACTGTGGGAGAAACACCTGAAGCACATGGAGGAAACCCACGCAAACTCAGGGTGAGCATACAAACTCCACAGAGAAAGGCCTCATGGCCGACCCAGAGGCTTGAACCCAGGACCTTCTTGCTGTGAGGTGGCAGGGCTAACCGCTAATCGCTGCTCCACCGCGCCGCCCTGATTTCTACTAATTTGTATATTGAAATACCAATAAATAGTCATTTACACTATAGCTTACACTTTAAGAACATGTAGGTTCAAGCATAACCTAAATGTTTGCAATAAATTGATTTTTAAAGCATGTGAAAGTGAGTGATTATTTTGTCATTGTGAACACATCACAGCACAGCACACAGTGCACCACAACGAAATGTGACCTCTGCATTTAACCCATCCGTGAAGGAGCCTAGTGGGAAGCTAACAAGGGCAGCGCCCGGGGTGCAGTGCTTGGGGACGGTACCTTGCTCACGAGTACCTCAGTGGTAACTTTACCAGTCCTGGATTCGAACCTGCGACCTTCTGAACACTCTACCGTTAAGCCACCAACTGTCCCCATTAATTAATCAAATTTAATCTAAATTGAATGTAGATGTAAAAGTTAAAACTATATCAAATAAAGATCTGTAGTTTGCAGAAAAAAATTATCTTCGTTTTACAGCAAAAAAAAAGGTGATGATTTAAATATAGTTACCGTGCCAGCACACTTGAGACACTTTTGTAGGCAACTGTGTAATTTTTGAGAAATAGGCTCATAAAGTGTGGATGGATAGAGAGGCAGCGAGGAAAAGAAAAAAGGAGGAATGGAAGGATGGATGGATTTCTAAGTAGTTTCATAGAGTGTGAATAGATAGCTACATAGATAGTCAATGGTGGTGGATGGATGGATAGATGGATGGACAGTAAGATGGACTGGATACTCTCTCTGCTGCTCTGTTATACTCACATATACTGTACTATACTATAACCTAGGCAAAATAACAAGATATAAGTTATACAGATATACATATAGACGTAAAGTATGGGCTCTCAAATACACATATACAGATAGATATAGGTATATGTGTGATTATTTGAAAATGTTTTATATAGATAGATAGATAGATAGATAGATAGATAGATAGATAGATAGATAGATAGATAGATAGATATCTGGATTTTTATGTCAATTGCAGTTCATGAAATATAAATGATACAATCTACCATGTAGTGCAGATCCGCAACATTTCTGACCCCCTGCGTGCAGGTGTGAGAGCCTCCAGGGCTGAATTTAAGAAACATGGATTTAACCTCGTAGCTGTTTGGACTGAGGGTGATTGATGGATACGCAGTTTGTATTTGCCATAGCACATACATGAGTCATCCAAACACTCGTAAATATTTCTCTTGGCTGCAGTGCACAGGGTCACAGGAAATGAAAGTGTACAAGCAGGCACACCTTTGGTCAAGAGGTGTGCTCAAAACATGCCACATGACAATGCTGAATTGAGTTGTTGACAAACATAAAAAATTTTTTTAAAAGGTTCTACCTATTAAGATTAACAAAAACAACAGCTTTTTACACTTCTTACTCTTCAAGAGGTTAGGTTACGATTCAACTGGATCAAATAAATACAGGACCGATTAATCGTACACTAGTTGCATGAGGGCTAGTTTCTTGAACATGGATCAAACCTAGTCTTGGACTAAACTGCACTAACAATGGAGATTCACTGCTGAAACTCAAAGCTAGTCTAGGTACAAGGTTCATCATAGTTGGGTAAACTGACCCTAAATGTGCCACAATCCATTATAACTATTAATTCAAGTAGTGCTTGTCGCTTTAAAGCATATTATCAATCCGGTAAAACTGTAGTTTTTGGTATTATAGCATTTTCTAAAAATGCTATGTCAAACACTCACAAATGTTTTATGTCTTTTTTGTGTGTAATTGAGTCATTTATTTTGTAATTTTCAAAAGTACATTCACAAAGTCTGTCTGTCTAATGCAGGAGTCCGCAACCTTCAGTATCAAAAGAGCCGTTTTGGCCCTTTTCCCACCAAATAAAATTCATGTGCAGCCACAAAACCTATTGGACTCCTAACAATGTAGATAACACAGCAAATTTCGTTTTTTAAATTTATGCTACTGTATGTATAAAAGTGAAAGTGAGTAAACACAGCAAACCACAAAGAAATGTGACCTGTGCATTTGACCCATCCCTGAAGGAGCAGTGGCAGCTAACATGGGCAGCGATGCTTGGGGACAGTACCTTGGTCATGAGTACCTCAGTGGTACCTTTACCCTTCCTGGGGTTCGAATTTGCGACCGTCCAATCATGGGGTGAACGCACTAACCATTAAACTATCAACTACCTACTTTGCTGCATTTAAGAATTACTACAGTGACGCATACTTACATTGAAAAACATTTAAAAACCCTTTTTATTTTAATTTTACAAGATCACGTTGATCTCCAAAATAACAGGTGTCTCAATTGGAGGAAAATGACATCAAATAAGATATAACAGCTATTATTCATTTACATTTACACAGAGGGATGAAAGAGCCACACAAGGCTCTAGAGCTATTTTTGCGATCAATTTTTTAAGAAGGGAGAGAGAAACAGCTAAAGTAAAAGATGATGAAAGTTTAAAAGGTTCCTGCACATTTCTTGTCACAAGACCTCTATGGTGAATCCCATTTCACCCCTTTGGCCTGACCCCTTAGTCCTACCCCTCTGTTTTTGTGCGTTCACGTGTAGGGGGGGCATCCCATTTCTTATTTAGGCAGAGGGGTAGGGGCAAGGTGAAGGGCTAACTAACCCTTCAAACTTTTTCAGGCTCACTTCAAACAGAGGCATTTCCCAGAATGCATTATGAAAAACTATTAGCAGCGTGACTGTGGAACCTAAAGAGACGAAAGACACATAACAAAATGAAAATCAAAACAACCGATGTATTGTCTAATTCAACTTTTTATCTTAAGCACAACCACAATAAAAATCGCTAGTGTGGTGTCGGTCGCTATTATACTTCTCAGCTTTGCTGCAGACAAACACAAAAAACGCTAACATCCCATGCCATGGAAATACAGTAATACTTATGTTTATTCGAGAGCCATCTTTTTCGTTGCTAATTAAAAAAACGAAACAATTATATTAACATCACTCAGTCTTTTATTCAGACTAAAACCACGCATAAAATTGTGAATAAATAACAATCAACAAGCTTCCATCATCAATGAAATGTTTAATACATTGTTAAATATGAGCTATGATGTTAGCAACAATCAAACGATTCTCCAATGCGTTGAAAAGTTTTAGTACTGATGATTCTGCATTTCTTTCAGACGGCACTATTAAAGACATTTTGGTATGTTTACGAGCAGAGGGTCTAGCTACTTAAGTCAAATCCAGCAAAATCCCAGCAAAACACGCCTGCTATCTGTAAGATTTACACAGACTAATGATGGCGATCACATTCATTTAAGGGGTGTCCTATTCCATAAGGGTAGATTTAAACCCTGCTAAGGGGTAATGCTACATGAGGGCCAAGGTGTGAAATGGGACCCTTACTCTTTACAAAATGCTTAAAAGTGGGTATGTGTAAGAGAGAATACAGCATGTAAGCTTTGTTTATCTTAGCACCACTTACTGACTTTTGTGTTTTGTTGAAATTCACATTAAGTTCTCAGAAAGAAAGTTACTCAGAACTGTAACAAAGGTGCACGCCCACACAACACATACACATCTGTCGTGGGAACACCTGTCACTTCATATAATTGTCAGCTTAATTCCTAATGCTTGAACTCAAAACCAGATGGAAGAGTAGAATTTAGAATACTTCTAATCACTTCTTTAGTTTCTTTTGAACGTAAACTGTTTCTGTCCTACCACGTTCGCAAGCAAATATGTATTGTACATGTATTGTCACACAGATTTAGAGACACACCTTTTCAATAATAATAAACGCTAAGTATTTGTGTACCATCAGGTAAGCTTTTAGAAGAGAAAATTTGCCAAACAAAAACATTCCTGCATCCTAAAAAAAAATGATATATTTGTTAATTTGTTTACTTTGTTTATTTTGTTTCAATTTACTTTCATGGGTTGTCAGTGTTACAGCTTTTAAGTCAGTTCATGGAGTTGAAAATTTGAAAATACCAGATTAACTTAAAACTGCTATGTTTATAAATGAATTTATCTCGTTCAACTTGCAAGTCTTAGTTCAACTGTTGCCTAAAGTTTCAAGGTACTTACAGTAGCTAGAGTATTGAAGTCAATTTGTATGTCTTTATAAGAACATTTCTGTATGTAAGGACCGGTCCGAGGATAAGGTTATGATTTAGGTTTACAGGTGGTCCCAGACTTACGACAGCCAGTCTCGTGATTTTTCAATCTTATGATGATGCGATATGACAAAACTGTAAAAATATTTTCACGCGGCAGGCAAATGTAGCTAAGTATGCGGGATGCTACCTGATTCAACTTATAAGCCTCAGTTCAACGTTTGCCTTAAAGTTTCAAGTAAAATTAAGTCATTATTTTAATTTAGTTTTAGCTGGTGTTGTGCCTGTAAGAAATCCCCTTTTAGTGTTTCCCTTCACATTCTATGTTAATGTCTGATTTATCTGTAACATGTACATTACTGGAAAGAAGCAGAATATAAACTACTGTTCCAATTTGCATTTCAGTGAGTGATTATTTGTGAACACACCACACAGTGCCCCAACGAAATGTGACCTCTGCATTTGACTCATCCATAAAGGAGCAGTGGGCAGCTCACGAAGGCAGTGCTTAGGGATGGTACCTTGCACATGAGTACCTCAGTAACTTTACCGGCTGCTGGATTTGAACCTGCGACCTTCTGATCACGGGGGGAACACCCTACTGCTACGCCACCAACTGCTAAGGTGAAGGCTAACTACCCTTCAAACTGAGATTTTTTCAGAGAGGCTCACTTCAAACAGAGGCATTTCCCAGAATGCATTATGAAAAACTATTAGCAGCGTGACTGTGGAACCTAAAGAGACGAAAGACACATAACAAAATGAAAATCAAAACAACCGATGTATTGTCTAATTCAACTTTTTATCTTAAGCACAACCACAATAAAAATCGCTAGTGTGGTGTCGGTCGCTATTATACTTCTCAGCTTTGCTGCAGACAAACACAAAAAACGCTAACATCCCATGCCATGGAAATACAGTAATACTTATGTTTATTCGAGAGCCATCTTTTTCGTTGCTAATTAAAAAAACGAAACAATTATATTAACATCACTCAGTCGTTTTATTCAGACTAAAACCACGCATAAAATTGTAAATAAATAACAATCAACAAGGCTAATATCGAATGAAATGTTTAATACATTGTTAAATATGAGCTTATGATGTTAGCAACAATCAAAACGGATTCTCCAATGTTGAAAGTTTTAGTACTGAATGACTTGCATTTCTTCTGTGACGGCACTATTAAAGACATTTTGGTATGTTTACGTATAGAGGGTCTAGCGCGCCTTAAGTCAAACTAGCAAAATCCCAGCAAAACACGCCTCTGCCATTCGTAACAGGAAGTGCAACCTAATGGCCTAGTGACCGGTATAGGCACAGATACACAATGAGTCTATGAGCTGTTGAGAGAAATGCCCTACAGGGAACTGTTCAAATGTGAACTGACATTGTGCATGCATGGTTGACTATGCATCGGAGTGTGTTTTCATGGACATAAAATAAAGAGACTGGTGTGTAAACATGAACCATGCCGTACCGAAACAGAGCAACGTTTGGTTACAATGCAGCTAACTTGTTAGTGATTTCCTGTTACCTGGTTCCTAAGCAGTTAACGTCCACTGATTCTTCTCTTCTGTCCAAATAGACAAGAGCGCTTACTTTTCCAGTTGTTAGTGGTTTGCATCGATGAGCAGTTGGTGGCGTAACGGTAGGTTGTTTGCCCCATGCTCAGAAGGTTGCAGGTCCGAATTCGGGACTGGTAAAGTTACCACCGAGGTACTCATGCCCTTAGCAAAAAGTAGTATACTTGAAGTTCATTTTATTAAGTATGCTTGAGTATAAGTAAAAGTATAGCAAGTATACTACAGACCATGTACCATATACCTTGTAGTGTACTAGAAAGTATATTAATTTAATACTTCTTTGGACTAAATTGGAACAGTTTTAAGTTTATAAAAGTGTACTTTAAGTATACTTTATAAGGTCATTTTAAGATTACAAAAGTATACTTTTAGACTTTAGTAGACTTTTCTTTACACTTATCAGTATGTCAGGTACACTTCACTATACTATTCTTAAGCATATAAAATATAGTACATAAAAAGTAAACTTCAAGTATACTGCCTCAGTTTTAGTATATAATAAGTATACTCATAATACACTTGAATAAAATACTTTTTGCTAAGGGTGAGCAAGTTACCATCCCCAAGCACCGCCCTTGTTAGCTGCCGACTGCTTCTTCATGGATGGGTCAGAGCACGCAAACTTCACACAGACAGGCTCAAACTATCTCTCTTTCATGAAAACTTAAAATAGAAAACATTTCATTCATTCATTAATTGAGTCAACAACAAAATATTCTCCTTCAAAACCATTGAAATAAACAACTCTATATTTTTTGGGACAGTTGGTGGTGTAATGGTTGGGTTGTTCGCCCCATGATTAGAAGGTTGCAGGTCCAAATCCAGGGCAGGTAAAGTCACCACTAAGGTACTCATGAGCAAGGTACCGTCCCCGGGTGCTTGTTAGCTGCCAGCTGCTCCTTCATGGATCGGTTAAATGCAGAGATCACATTTTGTTGTTGTGCACTGTGTCCTGTGCTGTGGTGCATTCACAATGACAAATAATCACTCACACATCATAAAACAACCTGCACAAACCAATAGTGTTCTTATTCAACTACATGCAATTTGTTGTAGGCTAGTTTTTTATACGTTTGAAAACATGCTGAAATTGAACAAATGTTATTTACCGAAATGTAAGTACTCAGTCTTGGAAAGTAGGGGTAAAAAGACTGGTGTAGTAGTAATGTTTTACATTAGAGGCAACATGAGCGTACTGACATGCTCTGGAGTAATGCAAGCAAAAACAAAGTGAGACAGGGCAGCTGCTTCTGTAATTCAGTGATTTACTGCAGCACTTGCCTCAGCTAACTGAAATTATTATCTTAAACCTTAGTTCAGAATGCAGTCATGATGGACAATGGAAGCGATACTGCTCCAAGCTGTTCCTTTAATGCACTGCAGCTACAAATACGATGCATTGACATTTAAATTGTTGACTTTTTTTGTCATTGCCGATTCCGTCAATGTAATCATGGCAGCCCTACATGTTTATGTCTTATTTGTGCTATGGTATGTGCTGTTGATGCTTTAAATAAGCCTGGTGTATGGGTGTGTGTGTGTGTGTGTGCATGTGTATGTGCATCCTGTGACAAGAACACGGGTCGTGTTGTCTCCAGGAGCATGTTGAACTGACATGTCATTTGCTAGAGAAGCTCTGTACATATGTAAGCTGCTTTGGCAGGTGTCTTTTTTGCCACATCTAGATAGTGACCCAGATTTTGTGTGCGTGTGTTTTATCTCCATAGTGTCAAGTAACACACATTGGGATTTAGTGGTAGGATTAAGTCGGACTTGAAATCTCAACCTCTCGTTCTGTAACACTAAGCAACTATCTTACCAACACCAACTTTGGCAGAAATGTGTGTTTCAGTACACTGATTTTTACACTTTAGACACCCACAGTTCTTGTAACCCATCTGTTGTCATGCGTTGGTTTCCTTTTACCTTAAGTCACTTTCCAACAACAGAATTCCAGATGAGCAGCTTTTTTTTAGGTGGAGCTCATTCTCAACAAAGCAGTGATACTGACATGGTAGCGTGTATTGAGTTGGTATGTGTGTGTAAGGCACAGCCGTGATGGTGCTTTATGTCCATCATTTACATGCATCTAATCCAGAGTCACACCCATAAGTACTTCATAGGCCACTGAGAAAACATGTTCTTCATACAATTGAACTTAGACTTATCACATTGTGAAGTTTTCCACTTTTATTGTAACCCAACTTCCTCATGCCTTGGTCAACATCCATAATAGGAGCACAGTTGAGCTGCTGTTCTTTTGCTCAGAGCTC
Organism: Distichodus sexfasciatus; assembly: GCA_032718565.1. Classification (NCBI taxonomy): domain Eukaryota; kingdom Metazoa; phylum Chordata; class Actinopteri; order Characiformes; family Distichodontidae; genus Distichodus; species Distichodus sexfasciatus. Next base: position 457,810 of record JAVGVS010000286.1, read on the forward strand.
ATTCTCAACACTGCAGTGACACTGACATGGTAGTGTGTGTTACGTTGGTACCGCAGTGTCACCGCTTTGTTAAGCATTAAACATCTCCTAATAGCAAATATTTAAATGTACTTGTGATGCATAGCTAAAAGGGTGACTTGTTTTCCAGGTGCACAGATATTGCATTAACCAATAGAAGGGAAAGGGTTTTTGTCATTTTCATGTGGATATTGAGGGGGATTGTTCGTTCACGTCTTTAGTTTGACCATGTTTCTTTGTTGGATGAAGTAGAAATACATAATTTTCATTGTTAATACTTCTTTAATTGGGTTAAATAAAGTTTTTATCGCTGTTAAAAAGAAATGCTCAAATGACAGAGAATGTCGTTTTTTGGACCATATACAGAAGGGAACACACATCAACAATATGAATCGACTGTAAGATATGGATATTTCAGACAAATTCTGTCCCTCTTATGTAAACCCGCCGTTTATACCCATAGTCCAATGAGAAAATGTTCCTCATATAAGTAAAATTAATCCTGAATGAAGAGCTGCTAAGGAAGTGAGCTACAACCTTGGAATTGAGTCCTGTTCAGGAACGTTCAGAGTAACACTTTACATTACATGACATTCGCGAGTATATAATTGAAAACATGATATATTTACATTTACATTTACATTCACAGCATTATCCAGAGCGACTTGCACAGTGCATTGTAGTCCACGCCTGTTCTTCGATCTGTAAATCTATGTTTAAAATCAACAATTGTCATTAAACGAAGTTACCGCCGACTAAATTATATACTTTAACAAAAACGTGTTAGAGAAAAATGAAAGTTAACAAAAAATGAACATGTTAGTGTTGTTTTGTGTGTGTGTGTGTGTGTGTTTTTGAGGGGTAAATTAGTCCCGTAGATACTCCTTGAAGAGGTGTGTCTTCAGATTTTCCTGTCATCACTTAGGGATTGTTTGCCCAAATGGCTACATCTGTGCTTCTCTGTATCAAACCTACATCTTCCCTTTGTCTTAGTGTAATGTTTGTTTCATAGGGCACTATCTAATGTGGAGTTTTTCCTCCTTTGCTGCTCAGACAGTAAAGGACATAAAGGATTCTTGGTTATTCTGCATTTTCTTTGTGTTCTCTGTTCAGGGTATGTATATTTTTATTGTCATTCGTCTCACACTATTATCCAGAGCAAGTATATGAGCTTGTAGGCTGCCTAGAGAATTAGTTCACCTGTTCTTCTTTCTACTTATAATTCAACAACGCTTACTAAAATTTTAGGCTTCTGGCAAACAGTTGCCATTAACATTTGGCAACGTTGCCGCAAATTTGCAGCAAGGTCATATTCATTCATTCAGTCATTCATTATCCGAACTGCTTAATCCCAACCAGGGTCGCTGGGGGGACCGGAGCCTATCCAGGGAAATACTGGCACAAGGCAGGGACCAACCCTGGGCGGGCGCCAACGCACCGCAAGGCACACACACTCACACAAACACACTGACATTCACACCTTACGGGGCCAATTTAGAGTCACCAATTAACCTATACTGCATACTTTTGGACTGTGGGAGAAAACCGGAGCCCCCGGGGAGAGCAAGCAAACTCCACACAGAAAGGCCCACGGTCGACCCGGTGATTATACCCAGGACCTTCTCTCTGTGAGGCGACAGGGCTAATCCCTGCGCCACCATGCCGCCCTGCAGGTTCATATTTTCGCATACGAATTAGGTTTGTGGCAAACTTGCGGTAGACTTGTGACAAACTTTGTGGAAAACTTATGTATCCTGCAAATATGTCACCAAAAGTTCACTGCAGGTTTGCCATTACTGGCAATTTCTTTTGGCAAATCACTGTTAAATACATTTGTCATTGTTGCCAGAACATTGCCACAATGGCAAATTTGTGGTAACATATTCTGGCACAAATTAACCACAAGTTTGTTCTGCCGCAAACATTTTTTTAAGGAAAGTTACAGCTTAACTAAGTTACTTTTTCAAACATAGATAAACAAGTCAGATGTACAAGGCAGTGTCTGCATAGTTAAGGATATAAGCATGAAAGTTTTAGCGTAGTCTGCAAAATGTTCTTATCAGGAGAGATTTTTTTTGTCAGTAGGTAGGGATGTAAGTAATGAGAAGTGCAAAATGCAGTTAGCTCCCAAGACGCTCCTCAAAGATGATGTTTGAAGACAGTAAGGGAGTAGGTAGGGAAGTTCATTTCACCACTGAGGAGATATGAATCAGAAGACTTTTGATGCAGAGGTTCAAGACGGTCAGTTCTTGATGGTCTGAACTGAGAAGACACAACGTGACATGGCTTATTTGCTTTGGTTTTGTGTTACTAAAATCATGTCAACCTCTTGCCTGCATTCTTGACTTCCATCTTTCACGCCTCAAATTGTAACGGAGTGAGAACAGCAGTCAGTCCCATAGGAGAAGGGTCTTCAGACGATGTTTGAAGATGGGCGAGGGACTCTGTGTTTCTGATTTCAAGGAGAGGTTTGTTCCATTGAGGTGCCAAAAGACTCAAAAGAGCCTAGATGCATGTCTTTCTGTTCTGTTGAGAAGTTCATCAGTATCACCGCTGGGTTGAACAGGACCAGGAAGAGCATGAATATTTAAACCAACAATGTTTGGATGAACACTGATCCATTGATGAGGTAGTAGAGGATTAACATACAGCTACATTTGGCATATAGTCACTATAGCTGTGCACTTGTGTGACTGTGTGTCTGACTGGCTATAAATACGGATAGAGAGAGAGAGATTTAATCGGTCTTCAGACACAGAAATAGAAGCCGTATTACACTGTAAGGTTTAGTCTGTTGCAATATCTGATAAAGGATTCAGGGTTAAAACGGATGAAAAGAACCTCACCCAAAAGGCTCTTTTCATCTGTCTCTCTTTATCTTATTTCCCAGTAATTCTTTCACTCTTCTTTCTATCTCTTCTTTGTGTCTCTTTCAACATCTCTGCCATTCTTCCTCTGTCTATTTTAGGTCCTGACTGGTCTAAATGAATCCCTACATTTGATTTGCCTGGACCTGATCATTCAGATTCTCTCTGTGCTCTGACTTTTGTCTCCGAATGCTTGGCATGTGTGATAAAGAGGCAAGCTGTTTCCCATGCAGACGGCTCATTCCGTTCATGACTGGCATGCCTGCATCACCTGTGTTGACTCGCTCTGCTTATAGTGCGGCATTTGAACTGTCCTCAACCTGCTCTGGTGTTAAAGGGCATTGCTATGCTGCTTTCAAAATCATATATGCTTCATCAAATCTACAGAATCAGTAGGTCTTTATATTTAGCCTCTCTCTGCATTTTAAAATGAAGAAATATAAAAAGAGACTTAGTGTTATGGCATTTTTATGGATTTCAATATTGGAGTATTTGGACGTCACCTGGTACTGATTTGTTAGCAGAATTTTTTAAAAATAGATGTTTATTTAGATTACTGTTTTTTAGATACTTGTTTGATAAAGAAATGTACCATAAACATTAAAAAAAAAAAAATTCTGTGCCTTTTATTGGCAAACTACACAATTACAACACTGAAAACATGGTTGAGGGATCCACCTTCATCTCTCAGTTTCTTGTTCATTGTAGCTCTGACACCAATTTGTCAGCCAGGGTCAAGTAGAATCAATTACAATATAAGTCACACGCTAGATTTATTATATGGGGTTAATATGGGGCTGTTACCTTCTCATTAATTATGTGTCAATAATCAGCTGTTTAAGTTGATGTTGATTTACGATTTTGCTTCAGTAAACATCAAACCTGAAGATCTGACACCTTAAAGCTGACTGGTATAAGTGCTTCCCTCATGCAAGAACTCAAAAGTGACATTCATATGCAGCGTCATAAATTACAAGTGTGGTGACAGTTGTAAACCCCCCCAAAAAAAGGCTGTTTTAAGCAGGAGTCAACAGCAGTTCAATACATGCTGGAGATTCCTAAGCTGCTAACTCGTTGCTGTAATGCCTTGAAGCTGGCTGAGCCCTGTTGAGTTCCAAAGTGTTTAGGAGGATGCATATTTGTAGCATTTTTGTAGCAACGATGTTTGTCTTCACCAAGGAGTTCAAACACACCTACTGTCAGGCAAATGGAAGAACTAAATTATTAATTATCATATCATTATCATTCCAACTCACCCTGTCCTCTTCTCTCAAGAAAAACTATCAAATTAATGTCAGTTTATTTCTAAAATGTTTTTAAAATGTCAAGTGATATACAATATAACCGCAGAATATATCCCTACAAAATCACATATATAAAATACATAAAAACAAACATAACAAAACCCTCTACGCACTATACATATAATTACATCAATTATTCAAATTCTTCAGTATTGATGTCTTGCAGTGACATCACAAAACTGCCGCAGCTGCCGTATTGAGTACCGGGCATATCAAGTACTGCATTTGTTTCCAGTGAAAATGAGTACCAAACCCACTCCAGACTGACAGCTGGTTACCTGTAAGCTAACGCTACCTGTTGTCAGGGGCTAGTCGGCGCTTTGGCGGAGCAGAGAGCAGAGGGCGCTGTGTCCCATTTGTTTTGGTTATTTTCGTGTCTGTCTCATCTTGTCATTTGTTTTGGTTATTTTTGTGTCTGTCTCGTCTTGGCCCCATGTCCACGCCCGCACCCATGAAGGTTTTGCAGCCCATGCCCGTGGAAGTTTCGTAACCCATGTCCGTGGAGGTCTCGCAGCCTTTGCCTGCACCGGTGGAGGTTTCGCAGCCCGCGCCTGCGCCCTGGAGGTCGCACAGCCCACAACAGCACCCATGGGGGGGTTCGTAGCCAGCGCTTGTGCCCGTGGAGGTCTTGCAGTGAACGTGTTCGCCCAAGGAGGTCACGCTCGTCACGCCTGCCCAACCCACGCAGTCATGGCCAGAGGTTCGGGAGGAGTCCGTTGCGTGGTCGACGGAGTTTGGATCCTCCCGTTTTGTTCTCCCCTGCCAGCACTAGTCCTTGTATTTTAATTGGTCATTGTTTGTGTTATTGTTACTCCGTTCGCGTCACAGCCTGTCCGAGTCTCCGTTTGCGTCACAGCCTGTCCGAGTCTCCGTTTGCGTCACAGCCTGTCCGAGTCCATGTACCGAGTCATAGCTCCATGTACCAACCTCTGTTTGTTTCGTGTCACGTTAATGTCCATGTCGTTGTTCACGCCACAGTCCGTCCGAGTTGTTGTTCACGCCACAGTCCGTCCGAGTCATTGTTCATGCCACAGTCCGTCCGAGTCGTTGTTCACGCCACAGTCCGTCCAAGCCTTTGTTATTATTCGCGTCACAACCGCCATCTGGGAATTCCAAAGGTTTGTGACGTCATGCATGAGGTGCCCAGGTGAATCCCCTCCTTGGGGGAAACCTTGTGTGGAACGCCGGGAGGTGTGCTTAGAGGGGGGTGTACTGTCAGGAGCTAGTTGGCACTTTGGCAGAGCAGACAGCAGGTGGCGCTGTGTCCCATTTGTTTTGGTTATTTTCGTGTCTGTCTCATCTTGGCCCCGCGTCCTGTGTTGTTGTTATTAGTTATTAGCCTCACCTGTGTCTAGTTCGGCCCCTTTGTTCCTGTCTTTGTATATAAGTTTGGTTTTGTCAGTCTGTCTTGGTCGGTTCTCCCTCACCCTCACCACTCATTGTGTGTGCGCACTCTATATCTGTCGGATGGACTATGTAATGTTTGTAAATAAACCACCTCAATGTGAACTCCTGCATTTGTGTCCGCCCCTCTGTGTGAGTGGAATCGTGACACCTATAAGGTGTTTACTTCAGTTATCCATGTCATGGATATTTTGATGCCCGAGAAATTAGGAGATACAACGAAAAGATTGCTATTATTGGATGTGATCCGTAAGGAGCTGCAGTGTTTTTAGGCATTTTGTTGCAGTTAAGTAGCGGGAACAAGTCAAAGTTGTGGAAAGAAGTTGTGATTTTCCACCTGCATGATTATTCGTAATTATTTATGTGTTGGCATCCACCCTGGGTTGGACCCCGCCTCGTGCCGGTAGTTTCAGGATAGGCTTCGGTCCCTCCAGCCCCGACAGGGATTTAGCAGTTCAGATAATGACTGACTGACTGACAAAACCACTATTATTTTTGTTAACCTTCAACCATTAAGTTACTTTTGAAGGTAAATGTGAGGCATTTTTATCACACACTTCCTGTGTCTTCTAAACGTAACAAGGAAGTGAGTTCGCTCAACGTTTTGCGGGAAGCGACGACGATTGGTCAAAAATTGCTGAAAAGTTGCGGTAATTGGTCAAACTTGCAAGGTCACGGTAGATGTGCGGGGACTGGCTGATTTGTGTTAATAGTTGCGATCGCATCATCACAAAATCCTGGAGGGTCTGGTAAATGAAGCAGCTTGTGACAGAAAAGGCTGAAGCATTTTAAAAGTAGCTGCACTACTGATAAACTACGGGAAAAAAAGGTAGTTACGTTAGCAGTGTTGCTAATTTTGGTAAGCTACACCCAACCCTAAGTATTAGAGTTATAATGGTAATTACTTTTTTATTAAGCTCCACCTTGTTAGTGTACAGTGTGTCATCTATCCATTTTTACCCCTTTCTTGGATGGGAATTTTGGAGTTGATGCCTCTGAACCTAGCAGTGATACTAATGTGTATCAAACCCTCAGCCAAAAATGTCTTATACACTCTGTCTTACATTATGATGCTATTGTTACTTGAGGACGAGCCTGTGGGGAACCTGTCTACTAGTATTCTCCTGTTATTTTGTGTGTGTGTGTGTGTGTGTGTGTGATAATTCCCTCCCAGACATCCAGCATTCAAATCATGGCAAGTGTCATGACCTCTGCAGCTCTGGAATGACAATTGTAGTTTATTTTGATTAAAGCGAGCATTGCCACAGAGAGGCAGGGTGACAAGGGACGATGGAATGAGCAAACCCGGCAAAGAAAAACAAATGTCATTATCTTATGAACGATTGAGTGAAGCCCAATCCCATTATTTTTTGACACATGCAATATTCCATTGTCTCTTATCTAAGACACCGAACGGAATCGCAAACAGGTGGAGATGGAGAAATTGCTCCGATGCCTATAGGTTCACCGATAAAAGTAATCACCATGAGGTTGGGCAGTGAAAACTGAGGCATCAGAGATGGGGATTTCAGGAATGACGGGTCTGGTGGCTGTGTGTGTGAGAGAGAGTGTGTGTGACTTATGAAGCTCTATCCAGCAACTTCTGGTTATCGTTATAGGAACTTTATTTATTGATTTTTGTGGAAAGAGTTGGGGTTAATGTACTGTACCTTTTTTATATTAGAAATATCCAATGATGCCAAAAAAGCAAATCTTCTCATTTCAGTTTTACAAATAAAACCTAAAAACATTTTTATAGCAGGTTTTACACACACACACACAATCACTGTGTCTTCCACTCATACTACAACTAAATATTACTACATACACTAAACATTCATTAATTCATTATCCGAACCCGCTTAATCCCAACTGGGGTCGCAGTGGACCAAACCCTGGGCCGGCACCAACACACTGCAGGGCACACACACACTTACCTTATGGGGCCAATTTAGAGTTACCAATTAATGTACATTGCATGCTTTTGGACTCTGGGAGGAAACCGGAGCAAATCCACGTGAACATGGGGAGAGCATGCAAACTCCACACAGAAAGGCACTACGGCCAACCAGGGGTTCGAACCCAGGACCTTCTCGCTGTGAGGTAGCAGTGCTAACCACTGCACCACTGTGCCGCCTACATAAAACCGATCAACTGAAAACATTTTTCTTGTCCATGGACTCTCTGCCTCCATCTCTGTCACACACAAATGTATACAAGGAAACAAAAGCGCTTTGATAGACATCTTAACAAATACCAAGCATAGTAAGAGGAACTACTTTTTCCATATTTAAGTGTGTGTGTGTGTGGCCATGTATTTATCGCATTGTGGGGACCTTTTGTCCCCTAAAATCACTTTTATCTGTTTTTTTGGAGCTTTGTGGGGATATTTGAGAGGTCCCCAAGAGGAAAAATGACTTTATAGAAAATGTGCTTGTTTTATTTGAAAACTAAAAGAGGTAAAAGATGTGCTTTTGGCTACTGAGGTTAAGGTTAGGGTTAGGATTAGGTGTAGGATTAGAGTACTTTAGTCATTATGGGAGTCTATAGAAGGACCTCACAAAGGTAGTAATACATAGACTGTGTGTGTGTGTGTGTGTGTGTGTGTGTGTGTGTGTGTGTGTGTGTGTGTGTGTGTGTGTGTGTGTGTGATTGGGGCGTGGGTGTATGCGAGAAGGACGGTATTTTTAGGCTGGTTTTGCCTTCCTCATTTGTATACCTTTAGATATTATCAAATGATAATCACTTCACCTACTTTTTGGGAATGTGTGAGCCTGTGAGACTTCGACAGACTTCAACCCACACACATAAACTCATACTTAAATCCACCTTTCATCAAATTGATAGACCGCCTGGATAGAAACCCACCCACAATTTTGACAGATTTTTGAGTTTCCTTTAAGAGAAGACTTAGAAAATCTACATTATTTATGATGGATAACAGCAAGATGTGAACAATGTTTCATTGTGTTTATTAAAATCGTGACAAAACTGTAATAAAAATGTGAGCTGCAACAAAACTGCTCTTGGTTTGTAGTTTGCTGTATGTTCTCAGAACTAAGATGTTCCAGCTAGTGTTGTGAAGTGGTATAACTAGACCAAGGCACACTTGTTTGGATTTGAGGAGATTTCTCCTCGGTGACGTGTTCAAATAAATTTTGTTCAAACATCATTTGAATAAACCCAGTCTCTATCTGCAGTTTTAGAGACCTGGCCTAGTGAGGAATGCATTGAGACCTATGACAGGGATATTCATTCATTCATTCATTCATTATCCGAACCGCTTAATCCCTGTCATCATCGCGGCGGACCCGGAGCCTATCCTCGGACCTACGGGTGCAAGGTGAAGACCAACCCTGGGCAGGAGCCAACACACCACAGGACACACACTCACACACTCACACTGTCAATCACACCTTATGGGGCCTATTTAGATTCACCAATCAACCTTTAGTGCATGCTTTTGGACTATGGGAGGAAACCTCCACCCAGAAAGGCCTTACGACCAACCCGGGAATCAAACCCAGGAGCTTCTCGGTGTGAGACAACAGCTCTAACCACTGCGTCACCGTGCCACCCGTAATAATTTTTTTTTTTACAATAGAACATGTATGTATAAATGCCTGAACTCCTTGAGTTTACCTTTTAAATCAAGCACATCAGGCACGCAATGCAAGTCAAACCTGGAAGCTCATTTTGTGCAAAAACAAATAATTAAATTGATTAAGTGACTGCAAACTACATGAAATATAAGCAGTAGTTGGTACAAACTTTTTTGCATACATAATATTTCTGTTTGCAAATCTATTTTTCCGCTTACCTATAAAGACAGAGGCAAAGGATGCACATCAGAAGTTTGATGCATTATTTGTGAATGTTGAACAACATGTTAACGATACCTTTCAGTCCATAACATGGCCCAGTTTTGTGCACTCTTATTAAGATTTTAATTTTTCCCTTGATGTGCTGTTAATGTACCGTTAATGTCAAATTCTCATTTATACAATCTTAATTTTGCTGGTCTTGTAGATTTTCGGGTTCCCTTATGCAGTTATATATGATTATTTCCAGGTGCAGAGGGCAGAGGAGAGGGATGATGAGCGGGAGGCATGTGGGTGTGTAAACTGGGCTTGCTTTATTTCCTGTGGCGAGAAAAATGGAGTAATAATGTTCTTAAAGACGAGGATTTATCCCTTGAAATGCGCTTGTGAGTAGCCTTTCTGGCCCCTAATCTCACACACATAGACTCAGAGAGTAAGAAAGAGAGAGTGAGAGAGAAAGAGACTGTCCATCTTTCTTCTGCACTTTCACATTTCATAGACCTTCATGTCACCCAAATGGCATTTCATCAACTGAAAGATTGGTTGTCTGTTACCTGACCCGTGTGTGTGTGTGTGAAACAGAGAGAGGGATGATGAATATGGTTATGCTCACACATGGATCAGTGATTATTTTTAAGAAGGTCGTGGTGTGTGTGTGTGTGTGTGTGTGTGGCTAGCAGGTGGCTGGCTAAATAGAACCCGCTGAGAGAGCTACTTGTCTGAGATTAATAGTTTTGATAAAGCTGTAATGAAAAGGAGCCCATAGCAAAATTTCACAAATACGTGTACATACCGCATTATGTCCAAAACCAGAGTCTGTAGGTTATCCTGAGGTCCAACTATCACTATATTAGTTGTTTAAAACATATTTATTTCACCTTACATCATGGACAAATCTTTACAAGACACAATGTTTATCTAGTAAAGCTGATTTTCCCTTTTCTTTCTCAACTTGAATAAAATTTCTTCTAACAATCGTGAACAATTTCAGTTTCAAAATTTCGGTAAAGGGCGGCACGGTGGCGCAGTAGTTAGTGCTGCCGCCTCACAGCGAGAAGGTTCTGGGTTCGAACCCCAGGGACAGCCGTGGGGCGTTTCTGTGTGGAGTTTGCATGCTCTCCCCGTGTTCGCGTGGGTTTCTCCGGGTGATCCGGGTTCCTCCCACAATCTAAAAGCATGTGATATAGGTTAATTGGAGACTCTAAATTGGCCCCATAAGGCGTCTGTAACTGTGTGAGTGTCTGTGCCTTGCAGTATGTTGGCGCCTACCCAGGATTGTTCCCCGCCTTGCACCTGTGGATTCCCGGGATAGGTTCCGTTCCCCCCGTCACCCCAGTCAAGATTAAGTGGTTTGGATGATGAATGAATGAAAGCATAAATTTTGGTAAATAAATATGCTACTGAAATATCTTGTGTACTCATTTTACCATTGAGACGTCTATATATGTAAAAAAAAAAATTGAGAGACGATCTTTAAGATGAATATTAGTTTTTCAGTTGTTTAAACTGTTAATTTAAACTTAAATTATGATTTTTTTCCTTTTCGTCATGTCAACCATGATATTATATGAGTTCCATACACCATTTACTCTACTTAAAATGTATATTTCACCTGAATTGAGTGTGAATCAACTCAACTATGCATAAAAGAAAAAATGACAAACTTTTCAGAGGGTCTGATTCTCTTTTTATTTTTTATTTTGCTTGTCAGGAAGTTTTAACAGTTCTAACTTTTGAGCTTCTTTGCAACTCTCAGAGTTTTCCTCGACTCTGTTCATGTTTGATCGGATTTTACTTTGAACTCAAAAGCATTTCCCTCTAGAGGCGATGGGAAGATCTCTATAGTGTTATGGGGAAACTTTTCTCTACGTGTATTTGCATTTACATTCAACACATCGTTCTATACTCGGGTATGTTTGCCAACAACATAAAGTTTGGATTTTTTGACATTTTTCACTGAGGTACAGTTATTTGACAACTGTTAAAGAGCACTCAAATGTTATTGATGCATCATTATAAGAACAAATTATGCAAACAATTGCCAATTGTCATGCCATGTAGACTTTTCTTAGGAGCTTTATTAAGGATGAATAATAGAAAATAAGAATTGTTTGTAAGAAATCAGGCATAAAAAGTATATAAGCACAATGAAATATAACACTTTAAAATAAAGATTTTTGGTTAAATTTTCAAATATCTTTGCAAAATATCTTAACTAGGAAAAACTAGGCAATCCATTCCAGATGTTAAGAAATATCTGGGATTATCAAATCAAGTTAACCTGGATTTTAGGCTGACTTCCTTTTAAAAGTGTTTTGTGCTTAAAACAATTTTTGTCTGCCTATTTGGTTTCTGTGTTTTTACATATTCATAGCATTTCCATTCTTATCCAGAGCAACTTCCATTATCTGATTACAGGGTTTCCCTGGAGCAACTTAGTGTTAAGGGTCTTGCTCAGCAACCCAGTGGTGGTAGTACTGGAAGTAGGATTCGACCCCATGAGCTCTTGGTTCAGAGGTGTACGCATTCAGTCCTACCTGTAGAACACCACCTCCACCACCAACATAGTGTTTGTTTTCAGAGTTCCTGCCTCTGTTCATGCATTGTGCAAACAAACTACTACATAATGCATAACTGATTATTTTGCACTACGTACCTGAGTGAAAGTATATCTGAAATGTCTTCAGGATACATTCTTTTCAATTTAGACCTTCTTTAGACTATTGTTAGACTAGACTATCTTTAATATCTGCTGACTGTCTCAGACTGTGAAATGTCTTTGAACTTTCATGCTAATCTCTTGTGCCTTTTACCTATTATATCTCTTTATACTCCTGAGTTATTTCCAGTTATTCAGCCAAACACACAACTAACACACTTTGCATTTGACCCATTCGTGAAGGAGCAGTGGGCAGCTAACAAGGGCAGCGCCCGGGGAGCAGTTCTTGGAGACGGTACCTTGCTCATGAGTGGTCCTGGATTCGAACCTGCGACCTTCTGATCTCGTGGCAAAAACACCCTACCGTTATGCCACCAACTGTCCCAAGTTCGTGCACAACAACAATAGCAAATGAGGGCATTTATTAAACCTGCTCACTTTTGAACTGAACAAATCAGTTCACAACCAATGAACGGAAAGGGTAAGCTCTCAGTTCTAAATTTAAAAAAGGGAATCTATGAACCTGAACTGGTTTTTGTGTAATCTGTGAGAACTGAACTTGGAGCTAGCTGTAAGTGTGAAGTTGCATAAGAATTGAGACCATGGCTGAATCTACAGCTTGGATTTCTGTCTAATGGCAGGAAAAGCTTTTAGCCTGAGGTCAGAACACTACATAGCGGTATTACAGTTTATTTATTAGGCTGATCAATATTTTATCTGCAGTTATGATCAATGCATTTTCACAGTTGCCAGTTCTCACTTAGTTACAAATTATACTTACATAGCAAATCCTGGATATCTAAAGTGCTCTAAGGTGGACATTAAGGAGCCACTTTCACCATTACCAGCACACAACACATCATTCCACACTCATTTCCCATTAGGTGGAGATGTGACAAGAAAGAATTGAGCGGCTGAAAGTAGGGATTAAGGCCAGGATCAATAGGACCATAGTGGGATCTATCAGACTCGTAAAAGCTTTTTATTTCCAGCATGGTTTCCCTATCTGTACTAAGACTAAACCAAAAAGTTAGTCGATAAGACGTTTCATCGTTTAAATTATGCAAGGTCTTAGCATATTCAAATCTTATTAACTTTATGATTACCTCCACCTTGGCCAGAATGTTGGTGGGCTTGTACAAACCCAAATCAGAAAAAGTTGGGACAGTATGGAAAACGCAAATAAAAAAAGAAAGTAGTGATTTCTAAATTTACTTTGACTTGTATTTCATTGCAGACAATATGAACACAAAATATTTCATGTTTTGTCTGGTCAACTTCATTTCATTTGTAAATATACATCCTTTCCTGTCATTCAGACCTGTAACACATTCCAAAAAAGGTTGGGACAGGAGCAATTTAAGGCTAGTAATGAGGTAAATTGGATAAAAAATGATGTGATTTGAAACAGGTGATGTCAACAGGTGATTGTAATTATGATTTGGTACAAAAGCAGCATCCAAGAAAGGTCTAGTCCTTTAGGAGCAAAGATGGGCCGAGGATCGCCAGTTTGCCAACAAACACGTGAGAAAATTATTGAAATGTTTAAAAACAATGTTCCTCAAAGAAAGATAGGAAGAGATGTGGATATTTCACCTTCAACACTGCATAACATAATTAAAAGGTTCAAGGAATCTGGAGGAATGTCAGTGCGTAAATGACAAGGGCACAAGCCTAAGCTGAACAACCGTGATCTCCGATCCCTCAGGCCGCACTGCATCAAGAATCGTCATTCATCTATAAGCGATATCACCACATGGGCTCAGGACTACTTTGGCAAACCTTTGTCAAGTACCACAATACGTAGTTACATCCACAAATGCCAGTTAAAACGGAAAAGGAAGCCCTGTGTTAACAGCGTCCAGAAGCGCCGTCAACTTCTCTGGGCTCGGAGGCATCTGGGAGACCATCACACAGTGGAAACGTGTACTGTGGTCAGATGAATCAGTATTTTCTGGGAGAAATGGACGCCGTGTGCTCCGGAACAAAGAAGAAAAGGATCATCCAGACTGTTACCAGCAACAAGTCCAAAAGCCAGGGTCTGTCATGGTATGGGGTTGTGTCAGCGCCCTTGGCAAAGGTAACTTGCACTTCTGTGATGGCACCATTAATGCTGAAAAGTACATAGAGATTTTGGAGCGCAATATGCTGCCTTCAAGAAGACCTCTTTTCCAGGGACGCCCATGCATATTTCAACAAGACAATGCAAAACCACATTCTGCACACATTACAAAGTCCTGACTGCGGAGGAAGAGGGTACTGGGTACTTGACTGGCCTGCCTGCAGTCCAGTCACAATAGAGAATGTGTGGCGCATTTTGAAGCGCAAAATGCGACAACGAAGACCCCGTACTGTTGCCCACCTTAAGACTTGTTTGCACGAAGAATGGGACAAAATTACACCTGAAACACTTCATCACTTGGTGTCTTCAGTCCCTAAACGTCTTTTAAGTGTTGTGAAAAGGAATGGCAACATTACAAAGTGGTAAATGCTCCAACTTTGTTCCAACTTTTGTTGAAATGTGTTGCAAGAACCAAAATTGGAATACGTGTTTATTTTGAAAAAACAATAAAATTCATGAGGAACGCATTAAATAATGTGCTATTGTATTGTTTTCAATGTAATACAGGTAAAACTTGTTGTTTATACAGTATGTGGCAAACAGTTTGCCAGAATGTGTTGTCACAAGTTTGCCATTGTCAGTCATTTGTGGCAAACTTGCGGCAATGTTCTGCTAACAAAGACAAACTGCCGCTAAAGGCAAATGTATTTGCAGGTAATTTACCAAAACAATTTGCCAGTAATGACAAACTCTTGGTGAACTTTTGGTGACAAACTTGCATAAGTGCATAAGTTTTCCACAAAATTTGCTAGAAGTCCACCTCAAGTTTGCCACAAACATAATTTACATGTGAAAATATGACCTTGCAGCAAATTTGTGGCAACATTGCCAAAGGTTAACGGCAACTGTGTGCCAGAAGCCTAAAATTTTTGTAAGGGAAGTGTCTCAGTGTTATATGCAACCAGTTTTGCTTGGTCTAACCATGTGATTTCTGTTTGGAACAGGATTAAGCACAACATTGTGCATTTGGTCAGATGGGTAATCGTCAATGGACAATTAAGGAATTAGCAATTCAATGATATCTCAATAGTGCAACACTATTCAAAAATTTATTTGTGACCTTTAAATCATCAGTAGGATGTATGTCACATTCAATAAGTGTTTTCTAAATACCATAAAGGTAAATATTCGATTTTCTTGCACAGATGTTGCGTATGTGATGTAGGATTGTTTTGTTGATGTGGGTATTGGTTTGAGAGCCTGAAACCTAGTGTTAGTAACTGGAAGGTTATGGGTTAATATGCAGAATACCACTGGAAGATGAACCTGGGACAGGTCAAATTGGTGCCAGTGTTTAACCTCTGAGCAAGAGCTTTAACCAAGTTATAAAAGTCAGTCTGGATAAGAATGCCAGAATGTAGATCGTTTCATGTTCTTTTTTTTCAGCTACCAACACATCACTCTCGGTATCAAGTGAAAAACAAATAGACCACCTGAGAGTTTTAGATGGATCATGATGGTTATCACTGTTTTTGTAAAATGTCAAGCTGGACAATTTATGCCATTTTCATACTAAAACTAAGCTTCATGTGTCCCGAAACATCTTTAACATGCTACCCACTGCCAGCATGCTAGTAAAATGTCTTTTTTAGGAACCAAATTAAACGCATGTCCAGCTAAATGTAGATGACTGGGCATATTTTTCCTAAGTAAGAATAAACTGCTTTCTAGAAAATTTTTGAGCAGATTTTGCAAGTCAGTTATGGAAAAACTGAAGATGGTGGAACTGTAGTCAGTATCAAGTGACATGCTGTGTAAGATACTAAGACTGTGTGAATGTGTGTGTGTGTTTGTTTGTACCTGCATCACCTTGATAAAAATCTCTCCTTAATTTAACACGTATGCATCTCACTCCATCCATCTCCATCTGTCTTGTCTGTCCCTTTTCCCACACCCCCACACCCACAGGTGAATTAAAGCTGGCCATTGTCAATGTTTTTGTTCTTTTCTTCTCCCTCACAGGCCGTGTTCTCACACGCTCGTCAGAAGCATGTCATTATTCCCAGCTGTTGAGCCTGTATATAAAGGAGGACAAAAGCGTGAACAGCCCAACCTCGCCGGCACTTTAATAAGAAGTTGCACACACACCGCAGCCTGCATGCCACGCATAGCAGGGCAATGATCTAGAGTCATACACACGGCCGGTCATCCGAGACGGATTCTCACGGCATTAATCCGGTAATGAGTACTGGCACACCACCTGAGAGAATAAAAGGAACAAACGGAAGGCGGTCTCACACTGGACGTGAGTGACTTCTCAGGACTGGCATGAATACAATGACCTTTTAGGATTTTTGTCGTTTACATTGCAACTCCTTGACTCATCAGTCTTTGTTTTAGTCGAAAGAGTATGAGGAAGCATGGATGACTGCGGGTGTGACTGTGTGAGAAAAGGAAATTTGGTATGCTGATATGCGCTCTAGAATGCAACCTCTGTGAATTTACTGATGGTTCCTTAAAGAAGTGAATCTGATATAAATGACTAGATGGTGGCATTACGGTTAGGGTGTTCGCCCCGTGATCAGACCGGTAAAGTTACCACTGAGGTAGTCATGAGCAAGGTACCGTCCCAAAGCACTGCCCATGTTAGCTGCCCACTGCTCCTTCAGGGATGGGTCAAATGCAGAGGTCACATTTTGTTTTAGTGCTGTGATGTGTTCACAATGACAAATAATCACTCACTTTTACTTACCATTTTCTGCAATTGTAGACTGTAACCATTCTTTTGTCAAACTGTCAGCCGACATCTGTACACTAGACACTGACCACAGGAAACCAGCTCTGTTATATTGGGCGAGCTCTTTCTCCATAATACCAAAATGGTTGAGACTCCAACATGGTAGCGTGTGTTGTGCTGGCAATGGTATATGCAGTACTTAAATAAAAAGAAAGATTCTTTACAAATGATTTTAGTCCAGTAAAAGTCCCCATTAGAATTCTACTTGTGATATTAACCTGATCATTAAAAGTATGCTGCTACGTTTAGTGCAAGTTAGTCATTTCAAAGTGTTAAGGTTAAGTTCTTTCATTTGCTTGTTTCAAAGAATGCTAAAGGCTAAATCTCTCTTTTCTATCATAGAATAATAGGACCTGACTTGCATGTCAACATCATACTGTCACAGAGTAACAGAGATCATGTTTGGGCGTGTTATTTCTGAATTTCTAAATATAGAATTTTGTATAGTCCTTCAGAAAAAATGCTTGAGGGTTGATAAGCTCAACCCTTTAGTACCACTTTCCAGAAAAAAATAAAAATGTGCTTAGTTTGTCACTGCAGTCAAAATCAGAGTGAAGTATGTAACAAGTAGTGACTTTTGTCAGTAGAAAGACAGTGACCTTCTGGGTTTTATTCTAATTGTTTGGTTATTCTTGACTCATCTGCCTTGTGTTTATTCTGATGAGTATGAGGAAGTGTGCTGGTTTAAAAAAGTAGTCATTACATTAAAAACTTGACATAAAGAATTAAGTTCAAGTGCTTTATTCTGCTTACTTGGAAACTATGATGCCAACTCTCAAATTCCTTTCATTCCAAAAATAATAGGATCTGACTGTAATGCAAGTCACTATCACATTGGCACAAAGTAATTGGAACATGTGTGGGCATGTTCATTGATTTCTAAATATGGGATTTAAAAATGCTTGTAGGTATTCACATCACTTTTTCAGTATCACTTTCCATACATAAAGTCTTATTGTTACAAATTAAGGGACTTCTCCCAGCCACTGCTGATGCACAAGCCAGTCTAACTCTTGATGCCAGTCCCAAGCCTGGCTAAATGGGTTGGGTTTATACCAGATGGATATCTCAAAATGCGGACAACAATACAGGTTTTCATACCGGATTGGTCAAAGCCTGGTTTAGCAGTGACCGCCCCCAGCATTGTTAGCCAACAGTGTGCTGGCGGAAATTGGACTACTATTGTTCGAAGGAAAAGAAGAAGCAGCAGATGGTGGCGTAACGGTGATCAGAAGGTCACCATTTTGAATCTGAGACCGGGGGCGTTACCACTGAGGTACTCATGGGCAAGGTACCGTCCCCAAGCACTACTCCCTGGGCACTGCCCATGTTAGCTTCCCACTGCTCCTTCACAGATGGGTGAAATGCAGTGGTCACATTTCGTTGTGGTGCGCTGTGCTGTGCTGTGGTGTGTTCACAATCACAAATCATCATTCACTTGTCACTTTCAAAAAGAGGAGGGAGGCATGCCCAGTGGAAGGAGGAGAGAAGGAAGGGAAGTAGAGTACAAGTGAGCATGTTGGCAGTATGCCTCGTAAAAGGAGAGAGCTAGTTGATATAATGGAGAGAAGAAAGGCTGACATTGTGTGCAAGAAACCAGATTAGAAGGGAGGTATGGCTAGAGTATCAGAGGTGGGCTTAAATTGTTCCACAGTGGGGTCGATGGACTGAGTTGGACGAGGTGGTAGAGAGTGTACACAAGGGGAAGAGTGTAGCTAGGCAGCATAGGATGGTGAACAGAATGAAGGTGAGGGCAGAGCCAAGAATAGAATGGTGAAGGTTGAAGAAGGAAGACTGTAAGGTGGCATCTATCGAGGAGCCGGAGGTGAGGAGTTGGGAGTTGTAGAAATTGTTAGGGAGACAGCTAGAAAGGTGCTTGGGGTGACATCAGGACAGAGAAAAGAGGACAAGAAAACCTGATGGTGCTAGTGAAGAAGAAGTGAGATAGCCAGAGAGATGAAGAAAGAAGGCAAGAGTACAAGGAAAAGGGAGAGGTGGCGAAGGCTAAAGATAACGTGTATGGCAAGATGTATGAGAGGCTGGACACTAAGAAAGGAGAAAAGAACCTGCCTTGGCTAGGCAGAGGGATCAAGCTGGGAAAGGTGTGAAGCTTGTTAGTATGATAAAGGATAATGATGGCAATGTTCTCACAAGCAAGGGGCAGCATGGTGAGAAGATGGAATGAGTACTTTGAGGGGCTAATGAATAAAGAGGATGGAAGAGAGACAAGCTTGGAAGATGTGGGGATAGTGAATCAGGAAGTGCATTGGTTTAACAAGGAGGAAGTAAGGACAGCTACGAAGAAGATGAAAAATGGAATGTCATCCCATTGGAAGAATGGAGATGTTTAGGAGAGATAGCAGAACTGAGTATTAGTGAGCATCGGTATGGTTTTATGCAAGGAGAAGTATAGAGAAGCTCTTTGTGGACTTAGAGAAAACATATGACAGGGTCGCCAGAGAGAAGCTGTGGTACTGTATGAGGAAATCAGGAGTGGCAGCGAAGTATGTAAGAGTGCTAAAGGATATATATGAGGGCATTGTGACAGTGGTGAGGACTGCGGTGTGAGTGACGGATGCGTTCAAATTGGAGGTGGGGTTTCATCAAGGTTCAGCAGTAAGCCCTTTCTTGTTTGCAATAGTGATGGACAGGTTGACAGACAAGATTAGGCAGGAGTCTGCGTTGACTCTGTTGTTTGCAGATGATATTGTGATGTGTGGGAAGAGTAGAGAGCAGGTAGAGGAGACACTGGAGAAGTTGAGATATGCTCTTGAGAGGAGAGAAATGAGAGTCAGTAGGACAAAGACAGAATATATGTGCATGAGTAAGAGGAAGGTCAGTGGAATGGTGAGGATGCAGGGAGTAGAGTTTGTAGAAGTGAAGGGGTTTAAATACTTGGGTTCAACAGTCCAGAGTAATGGAGAGTGTTGAAGAGAGGTGAAGAAGAGAGTGCAGGGTGGAGAAGAGTGGCAGGAGTGATCTATGACAGAGGTGTACCAGCAAGAGCGGAAGGGAATGTTTACAAGTTGGTGGTGAGACCAGCTATGTTATATGGGTTATAAAGGGTGGCAGTGACGAAGAGACAGGAGGCAGAGCTGGAGGTGGCAGAGCTAAAGATGTAAACATTTGCTTTGTGGGTGAACAGAATGGACAAGATAAAAAATCTGTATAAAAGAGGGACAGCTCATGTTGGATGATCTGAGGACAAAGTCAGGGAGGCGAGATTTGGACATGTGCAGAGGAGAGATGCTGAGTATATTGGGAAAAGGATGTTGAGGTTGGTGGAAAAGAGGAAGGCCTAAAAGGAAGATTATGGATGTGGTGATAGAGGACATGCAGGCATGAAAGAGGAAGCTGTGGCAGACAGGATGAAATGGAAAAAGTTGACCACTGTGGCAACCCCTAATGGGGGTCCTGTTTAATATAAAATGATGCTAGAATATGTGTGATGTCTAATCAATGTTTTCATTTTATATCAGTGCTATGGTTTGTTGATCACTGAATTGATGTATCATCTAGACCGATGGATTGTTACAGAGCATTGTTGTGTTTTTTATGCTTGTCTGTATCACTGCAACGTTTTGAGTGTAAAACAAGAGAATAAATATTCAATCAAGAACTTTTGCAATGAAAAACTGACCACTGATGGAGAACAAGTGGAAGACTAACATAAAGGGGTATTGTAACAGATGTGCTGGAGTCGTTAACTCTACATGAACAAGGTGGATGTTCCTAGTGGCCAGTAAGAGTGTGTGTGTGTGTGTGACACACAAGCCCAATTCCAGGTGACACAACCAGGTCAGGAAGCTGTCTACAAACTACAAGTGCACCCTCAGATGCCTGAGCCGCTATGACATTGGTGAAGTGATGAAGCTCTCTTCCTCAAACATCCAGCCCATAATGGCAGGACAGAACCAATCATTTCATTTCCTTATGCCCTGGAGTTCTGTTGCCCTTCATTATTTTTCCGCTTCTGTTACTTTTTCCTCTGTCACATCCTTTCATTCCTCTTCTTCGCTTTGCTGGCAATGGCTAGTTGAAAGGAATGGCCGATTTTAACCCGCCACATTCTCCTTCCAAAATATCAGTATTCCTTGCTTCTCATTCCTTTAGGCAGTTCGGACACCAGACGTGAAGTTCAAACGTAAAATTCGGTGACTGTTCGGGACAGCTAGAGAAATGTCAGTGAGGCTTGGGGTCACCGAATGGTCAGAGATTCACTGAAAATGCAATTTGAATTTCTTGTCTTTTTGAGATTAGTGCTAAAGAAAGAGATTTATTATCATTATTATTATATTTTAACACTAAATCTATTTTATCTAGTAAGAACTAGTAAAAGATGATGGTCATATTGTTGCAGTCAGCTGAAAAATGTACCCGTAATGGAAATTTGTTCATATTTTATTGCGCCATGATTGCTTTCAAATTCATTCTGTAATTTTATGCAAGTCTGAATTTGTCCTCATTAAAGAATGAATGAAGTGAGAGAAGAACTTAATGTATAACAATCTAGATGGCATTAATTGTCAATGGCGGGGATTTTGAACAAATTAAAGCAACATAAGAAATAGCAAATTCTGCTTCTGAAACATTGCAATGAACGGTTATGAAAGAAATATTTTTTTATATGTGTATTTTAATGGCATGCTTTTTAGGTGAGTTAAGCTGAATGTACTGAAATCTAGGTGACATCAATTTTTATTTTAAAATGTGGGAACTTTAGTATTCGAGCTATTTTAAACACAGTAAAAATATTTCTGATACTGCAATGGATGCCTAGGAGGCTAGATACATACAGGAGCTAAATTTTGACAATTCTGTCAGTGCCAAGAATCGAGTGTTAGAATGTTAGAATCTACTGTTGGTATCTTCAAAATGTTAAGAGAAATCAGAGTGAAAATCATGTGCAAATAAACTCTCTTTTTTTTAGAAATTGGTCATGCATGTACAGCTCATACGGGTTTAATAACATTCGAGTCCTCCTCCTGCTGCTCCTGGGGTTATCCGATTCACAGAACGGCTAAGATGAACTCACCTTTCGAAGGTTTGAAACGGGGAGGGTTTGGTTCCAATTCAGCGGTATGGCATGCATTAGGAAACTGTTACAGATCATCTGATCTCACTCTTACATACTTATTAGTCATCCGCAGCCTTCTAGGCAAAAACAAGACTCTGTCTAATCAGAACAAGTCGAATGGAATTGTAATTGTTGTAATCTGTGTCATCTGCCTTTAAGGAGATGCAGAATGATAATGCAGCACCAGATTGTGTTATCACTGCTCTCTTAAAGGCACAATGTAGTTTAGATAAGAGCCATTCAAGACCTGATTAACAGCCGGACAATGGGGTTCCATTCATTATTAGTCACAGTAACATCTGTTGGCCAAGTGGCTATTTAGTCCTGGGAGAATGCTTTCTGTATTGACCTTTATTCTGTCCATTCACACACCCTTTGTCCAGATAAGCAGGTACACTCGGTTTCTGGTGTAAGTCGAACGTGTAACAGTTTAAGGTTCTTTTGTATGTGGTGATGTGTGCTTCTGTGTGTCGCGGCAGGAAGCAGAGTGGATGTCGAAGCAGCTTTCAGATGTTTGGAGAGTAGAAGTTTTGTAAATGTTGAAAGGATGGGACGCACACCCACACACACCCTTCTACAGATAAGAGGTTTATACATTACACTGCCAAGGACCATCCTGTATTGAAGCCATAAATCAGCTGGACTGTCTAAACACACACATTCGCGCACACACACACACACACACACACAAACACACACAGCTAGAGCGTCCTTGACATTAAATGGATTCTCCCCCACCACCTTCCTGGTAGTTTCTTCATTACTGAGGTTATGGCACGATGATTTATGTAGCCAACGCACCACAATTTCAGCTAAATAACCACACACTGATAAAAGGAAAAGGAAGATGTCCCTACTTACCTCCCCCGCTCCCTTGCCCTCTTGTTTTCTCCCTTGGTCCTGCCCTTCTCATTTCCCTATGCCACTGATTGTCATTGACAACACTTACTGTCCCATTCAAGGATCTTTATTGTGAGTGTAGCTCACGCTGTCTCACTAGCCTCGAACTCTGAAGATTTTTCACACACGACACGTGTCCAAAATAAGAGTCTTGAATCCAGTCTTGTCTTCAGATGTCTTTATCTTTATTACAATTTAGACTTTCACAAGCAAAAGATGAATTCTTAGGACTACAAAAAGACTTTTACGAAGAGACTTTTACAAAGAGACATGACGGTCGAAAGACTGTAGTGCTCCTGAGATCTTCTAACTTCAATCTTCAATTCTAACTTCTGTCTATGTCAGGGGTCGGGAACCTTTTTACAATATGTTTAAAACTAAATACAAGTAAATGTGTGCATTTTATGTAAGACCAACACTTTCAAAGTACAATAAGTCTCTGAATTCTTTTTAATAACGTTGTTATGCTGTTGCTAACCAATGATGAATAAAGGACTTCTTACCATTAATGTGACTTCTGGCGCTGCATGGTTTCGCTGATGGCTTTGTAGTCTGGTTGATACGTGGAGAGGTTAAGCTTCATGCAGGCGTTGAGACTTCCATCCGTTAAACGTGATCGTAGGTTGGTCTTAATGTTCTTTAGATGTGAGAAAGACTGCTCACATGCATACGTAGAGCCAAACATTGTCAGTACAGCAATACTCACACGCTGCAGTGTGTGGTATGCGACAGGAAGCGCGTTCCAAGTTTTGACAATCAGCTGGTCCGCAGGTTGAAGTTTTTTCATTTCTCCCCACTTGTGTTTGCTCGCCAACTCTGCTTGCTAGTCGTGCAGGTCTTTCCAAATCTTCATTCAGTGACTTGAACTTATTCACCCACATGTCTGAGGCCTTCAGGTCAGCAGCTTGTAGCTCAAAATCTCTGACGGAGACACCGGGGATGTAACTCGGGTCGGCGCTGTCCACTGCACACTCGTGTGGATGGGTGATGAACTTAAAAAGACGAGTGCGCTGTGAATCTGTGAATGGCTTTCCGTTTCTCACGATTGCTAAAGCACCAGCAAAGCTAGCCGAATTCCAGTCACCTTGTTGGGTCCAAACACGGAGTTGCTGCTGACTAGCTTGCACTCTGCACAGTAGCTCTTGACATGCTTTCTTCCTGCTGTCCCCCGCAGGATATTTCGATGCAAATGTAGTATGGCGTGTGTCGAAGTGCCGCTTTATATTTGACCGTTTCATCGATGCAATTTTATCATTGCTTATTAGACACACTGCGGAACCTGCTCTCTCCACAAAGGCGAATTCCTCTGTCCATTCCTGCTGAAAAGTACGATACTCATCTTTTTTTCTTTTAGCCATCTTCTTCGATAAAAGGGTTTCTGCAGTTAGCTAGCTGACTACTTGATTAAAAGGAGGGAAGTTTACTTCCTGACCTCACAACGACCCGCGTACGTTACTCATTATCCAATAAAAATTTGGTGTTGTCCCGGAGGACAGCTGTGATTGGCTCCACCCACCCGCAACCATGAACATGAGCGGTAGGAAATAAATGGATTGAAATACATGAGAATGTTTTATATTTTTAACGTTTTTTTAAAAATTGTTATTAAAGATTTGTCTGCGAGCCAGATGCAGCCATCAAAAGAGCCACATCTGGCTCGCGAGCCATAGGTTCCCGACCCCTGGTCTATGTTCTTACTTCTTTATACGTATATATATTTCAGGAGCCAATCGGATTACGGCGACTACATATTACTGCTATTGTTACGTACTAGTACATTTAACGTGTATACGTATTATTATAACTAACTGTTACGTAACAATGCATAGAAAGTTCATACAGGCATATTCAAATTAAAATTACAGCTTTAACCTCAACTACAAATAGTTATGAGATATTAAATCCAAATATGCAACGTTCATGCAGCACAAAATGGCTCAAACATTTATATTGTTTTTATATTGTATATTGCAAGGAAATGTTATTGTTGACACATGACAGGCTTCAGAAACTTCACAGTTGGTGGAGTAACGGTAGGATGTTTGCCCCGTGATCAGTAGGTCGCAGGTTCAAATCCATGGCCGGTAACTTTACCACTGAGGTACTCATGAGCAAGCACTGCTCCCCAGGTGCTTGTTAGCTGCCCACTGCTGCTTCACGGATGGGTCAAATGCAGAGGTCACATTTGGTTGAGGTGCACTGTGTGCTGTGCTGTGGTGTGTTCACAATGCCAAATTATCACTCACAAATAAAAGGTTGTGTTTTGAAAGAACCTCAAGAAATGGTCAGTGATTTGGTTAAACCAGAATGTGCTTCAGATGCATGATTTAGAATTGTTTAAATGGCAGTTGAATCATTTGACAAAAAATATTTTCAGAATAAAGATTTTCAGCTTACCCCAATTGCAGCTGATCAGCCAAGACATGTTAAGTTGTCTACGTTTTGCTTCTTGAGATCTGCTAATGTAAATCAATTAACCTTCATTTAACAAATTAACTGATTCAAATAGCAGTTTACTGTCTTATTTCTCCACCCACCATCTACTCCTTGATTTGAATATCCCAAACTACAATTGATTAGCGCAGCAGAAATGGATTCGATACCAGTGTTAAAAAGTAATGAGTCAGTAGACCTTCCAGCTAGCATCATTGAACAGCATAGTGTTAATCTGAAAGCATAAACATTCATACGCTATTAGCCAAATAACAGTTAATTAGCAGTGACAGTGGAAATCTAAAGACGGAGCATTGACACAACAATAATTCCAAGAATTTGGATATCACACTTCTCAGATTTGTTGGCGAGTATAACACATTATCCAATTACTCCCAATTAACAAGCGTTTAAATAAATCCTATTTACCACAATTGTGGTCGCAGGGACGGTGTCCACTTCTTCCAAATGGTCATCCACGCCACAGATGTTGTCTCTTGTTTCCAGTAACCTTCCTAACAGCTGTGAGTCATTAATCTCCATAGACTTTTTTTTTACATTAAGCAGGATTTTTTATTGGCCACTTAACTTCAGCTCATGTTAAAGGAGCACACTAATGGCTACTTAGAGTCAAGACGTTCTCATTTTGCTAAACACTTTGCAAAATTACCTTCGTCAGTTACTAGATTGCAAATATCTCACAGCTTGCTCTGCATGTCTCTACAGTTCTCACAGCTTTAAAGGAAGACTCTTTGCTGGTTTATATCTGTGATTTGCATCATAATGCTTGATTACTGACTATACAGTATATGGTGTGGTGGTTGCACACATGTTGCTACTGTAAATGAATTCATATCAATGGATGATTTGGTGCATTTCTACAGCATACAGATGATTTGTTAGCTTTCTTCCATCTCATGAGTTCCTCAGCCAAAACACAGCCGCTTTTAAAAAATGTAATTGTTGAAATGTTGTGCACTTGTAAAAGCATGTGCAGAAAAAAGATGAGAACTACATGCAACTCTTACATACAGTACACCTCTGAAATGTTTTTTAAAAAGCGCTTCGAATATTCACAAAATTCTACAATGTGTTTATACTGAGAAAACTCCAAGATGGAAAAATGCTAATGAACTTCAGGCTGGGGCGGCACGGCGGCGCAGTGGTTAGAGCTGCCGCCTCACAGCGAGAAGGTCCTGGGTTTGAACCCCGGGGACGGCCGTAGGGCCCTTCTGTGTGGAGTTTGCATGCTCTCCCTGTGTTTGCGTGGGTTTCCTCCCACGGTCCAAAGACATGTGTTGTAGGTTAATTGGTGACTCTAAATTGGCCCTTACGGTGTGACTGTGTGTGTGACTGCGTAAGTGTGTGTGCCCTGTGGTGCGTTGGCGCCTGCCTGCCTCGCCTTGAGCCGGGATGGGCTCCGGTCCCCCGCAGCCCCAGTTGGGATTAAAGCGGGTCGGAAAATGAATGAATGAACCTCAAGCTGACTTCCATTAAAGGCATGAAGTTCGCTTTAGATTCATATTGAACAAAAATGCATGGAGATGCATTTATGGCATGATGGTATGATGAGTAATGGAGATGTATAGAGCTGGAAACAATTTCTAGCTTTATTGCTGCAGGATGTTGACTAACTAGCAAAGCTTCCCAGCCAGCTAACAAATGTCATGAAGTTTCTTGATTTCTTTCTTTAAAAATGAGTGACCTCATTATATAATGTCATTCAATATTGACCGCGTAATAGTGTTCTAAATTGAAATAAATTGCACATGAGTACCTTAGTGGTACCCTCATCGGTCCAGGATTCGAACCGACGACATTCCAAGCATCGGGTGAACATTATAACTGTTACGATACCAACCGCCTCACCAGCACTTATTGTTAGCACCAGTGCAGGTTTAAGGATCCCTGTTTCAGGTGATCGGTTTTCTATAAATCCTATTTTAACAGAAAACACCAGTATACAGCCCTTCTGTGCGCTGTAAGACCATGGTCAAATGTCAGGACATCTTTTGATTACACCAGAATAAACACGTGACAGAAGTGGCAACTGTGAAAAGCTCACTGGAAAGGGAATTATGGAAGAAACTTAAAATTGCAATTTTCTTATGCCTACATTTATCATCTCTATCATTTGAGTTTGGTTGGTGGAAGTAAAAGGTCACAAATGTTTTTTGTCGTTGATTTCCTTGACAAATTTAAGATTAGGGTTATGTTTATAGGCTGTCAGGCATACATATATAATATATTTGACGTATTTATGGCTTTACTTCCCCCGCCGGTAATTAAACTGTGTGTGTGTGTGTGTGTGTGCCTTTGCACTTATATCACCTCATCATTGCAAGAATTCCATTAATGATGTTCAAGGTTCTTTGGCTCGGCAGTAAATAAACCAAGCTGACTGTCACTCTACCTACCTTCAGGGCACAAAAATCTTCAGCTCTGGTTGGACATATGATGTGATCAATTTGGATAACTCATTATAGATATGTAAGAGAGAAATATTGAATATTAAATAATGCATGTTCCACTTATTTGTCATGTGGTGTAAAACGTGCATTGGTCCGGTCTCGGTCTCGGCCCTGCAGAGTCTTGGTCTTGCCTCGGTCCAGACACATTCTGGTCTTGATCTGGTCTCAGTCTTGGTTTAAGTGGTTTTGATCCCAACTCTAATGCACACACACACACACATGTTCATGTGAGGGTGTGTATGTCTGCGTCTGTGTGTAAAGGAAATCCAACATCTGGCCAGACATCAGACATGACTTAACATCATAAGGTCTGCAAAGATGTGTATGTGTGCGTTTGCGTGTGACTCATGGCTTCAGCTTTTTCCGCACTGTGAGACAACCCACTGGAGACTTATTTGTGTGTATGTGTGTGTGTCTGCGCACATGCGTGTGTCTGTCAGTGAGCATAAGTGTTCCCCGCTATTAGATAAAGTGATGTTTGGAGTTTGACAGAATTACCTCACCATTTCAGTTCAGATTAACTCAAGTGTCTCCACCCTGGCTGCCTTCCAGCAGATCTCTCTCTCGCTCTCTCCTCCCTTCATTCTCTTCCATATTTGGGAAAGACTCTTTAAAAAAACTGCACATTTTTTCATCTCATCTTTAACAGATCCATATCTCTGCATCTTCGGATTAGCATGACGTCTGTGTGTTTGTGTCGCTCTGTGTGACTGCACTTGTGTGCATACAGTTTCTCTGGTATTTCATATTTTCATTCTCGCTCATATTTTCTCGTCCAGCAGAGTCTTGTCCGGATGAAGAGGCAGTTTGAGGGAATGAAGAATCAAAGGTGATAAAGCAAACAGATACAAGAAGTTGGTATGTGAATTCTCATGTTTTTCGGCCTTTTCAACTTTTCTACAGCGCTTTATTGACTTGAATCGTATTAAAGTATTCAGCTTTTTTTAATCTAGAAATAATTAAAAGACAGACCTTTCAGTTCCTCTGTATTGGTTGAACGCGGTTGGTATTGTTTTCCTATACACTACAAACTGTGGGTGTGTTCCCTTGACACACACACTCTGTTGGTGCAGCCAACGTCGGCAAAGTATGTCAATGATGTATGGAGGTAATAACAGGGAGCCAATTAGGACTACACCTCTCTCTTTTTTTTCTCTCTCTCTCTCTTTCTCTCTGGCATATATAATGTATGTTCAGGCTGCCCACCTATCATTTTTATTACATGATTTTTCTTCTTGGCCACTGCAGTGGGAATCACTTGATTAACACATACACTCACTTACACACCCAGTCTCAACCACACACTAACGCATACACACCCTAAAAATCCATGTCAGCCTCACAGGCTTGTCCTTCTTTCCCACCTTATCCTCTCTTTCCTGATATGATGTCACTGTTTATTCACTCTCGTTAGATATTGAACTGAACCATCCGGTTGGTCAGTGTCATGCATATATTGATCCTACGGAGCAAATATCAGTAATTTATTCAGTGCTTATGATGGACAGCAGACAGACATGGAAGCCAGAAAGAGATAGCTCAGAGGAAAAACTGAGAATGTGTTTTGTTTGAGTCACACATTTAACACAAGAATAATGGGATATGTCTTGTAAAGTGACTTTTGTTTCAGCATTAGATCATGCTGAAAGTGAGTGATTATTTGTCATTGTGAACACACCACAGCACAGCACACAGTGCACCACAACCAAATGTGACTTCTGCATTTAATCCATCCGTGCAGGAGCAGTGGGGAGCCACCAAGCACCCGGGGAGCAAACACCCTACCGTTACGCCAGCAACAGCTGAAAACGTCATGCTTATTCTTCAGAAAAATAAAGTTCCTTTACATTTTCTTCAAAATGTAACATTAAAGTTACAGTGGATTGAAAAAGTAAGTCGACCCCCTCTGGAAAGCCACCGTATTTCCATCTTACATCATTTTCTTTGTTATTTTAACAGGGGGGCCTGACTTTGGCCGGCACACTATGCTTCCAGTTTCTTCCGCTTCACTCTGATGGCCTTCACAATGAACACACTGAGGCTAAGGAGCTCGGCAATCGTTGAACTTCTTAATCACAGTGGTTCTCAAGTCATTAGAAAGTTCCCTTATCTTTATTTATTTTATTTTTGAGGTTTCACCAAATAAGCCACTTGTACTGATTTCTCAGTTGTATGTTCCTAAGAACTGGCCTAAATAATCACGTATGGACCGGTCAACAAGCTAGAGGATTAACTGATTGATTGTTTACACCTTTTGTCATTAACCTTATTGCTTATCACCGGGCCAGTTTGGGCAACTACACCTCAAGGTCCCTCATCCCCCTGTAGTCCAGGCCACGAAAAATTTAGATGTGCACAGTGGATAAGCTCATTCCGACTGCGGGGGGGAGTACGCTATTGTGATTTTAAAAAATGATTCTTTGTCTGTTCTCTCTTTAAAAAATTATGGTTTTTTTAACAATTAAAGTAGGATCCGTATGCATCATTTCCAGTAAATAATATAAAAATTATGAAACGATATTTAAAGGTCTACTTGTGCTAAATGATGCCCCCCATTGTCTCCAAGCTATTAGGAGTTGAATACTCAGGAGAGTTCAATGATATGTTCTTTCATAAAATGATTTCCAGGATTTTATAGTGAAAATGTTTTGTCCAAGAGGCCCACATTTATAAAAGTATGAAACTAAAGATGCATTTTCAAAGATGCATTTGTCTAGGGCATCGAATACTTTTCAATCCACTGTAGATTTGTGGTGTATGATGCAGTCGTCTCCTCGTGTTTAATGCCCCAAGCAACTTTCCTAACTGTAGGCCAAATGTAGACTTGAAAATGTCTTATCAATTTTCAAGATAAAAAGAATTTGTTGTTAGTTCATTTCACCTCATTCCTTTTTTATGTTTAATGAAGTGGTTGACAATTTTGTCTCAGCAGATTCCCATTTTGTTTATTTCTTCACATGAAAAAGCTTTGATAGGTAGGATGGAGGACTTATGGTGCACTTACGACCTCTTACACAGTAACAGTTGCACCTGTTTTAAGTTCATTCAAATTTCCATTGCTGGCAGCAAGTTAAAAAAAATATTGCACTTTCTCCCCGAGTCAATTAATAAATCTGTCACCGGTTCTTTGGTGTGGTGATTGAAAAACGGATGGTAAGAAGTTTAAAGTGAAATCTGACATCCTCCAGGCACACTCAGTCACTCACTCATTTAAACACACACTTTGACCTACAGGCGTTGTTTGGCTGCCAAAATTAACTAGCTTTTCATATGTTCCGCTCTTATTGACAGATTCACTGGGAATTGCTTCAGCTCACATTTGCCTTAGTGCAGTGCTGCTATAGGCCAAATGAGATTGACATATTAGCTCATCTCCCACGTCTGTGATCTTAACAGAACATCATTAATGTGACAAAATCTTCATCCACTTATTCATATTTCAAATTTGCAGCATTCATCAGAAGCTGTCATTTGGAGCAACTTGCATTTTGGAAATATAGGGTCAGTCTCCTTGGAGCAAACTTAAATAAAACTCTCTTAGAGTTAGGGGTGGGAATCGAAAACCGGTTCTAACTCCAATTATCAATTCCAATGGAACTGCACACCTCCAACGATATCGCTTCTTCTTAACGGTTCTTTCATTTCCCAGCATGGGGTTTTCTGGTTTTCTCTTAGTTTTGTGTCGTGGTACATTACGTCACACTCTCTGTGACTTGACCTTCAACTACGAGGAATCATCACGCATAAGTGGTATTATATTTTTCGCAATGTAAACACACGCACTTGCGCTGGACTCTCACAGGGAAGTCCAACATTCACTAAAGCATTCCAGTGAAGTCAAATCTTCCCCTTTATTACAGACAAAACTTATATTTTAGCTGATAATTAACAAAAACAACTAGCGTTCTATTCACAGTGCAGCCATTTATTGGATATTGATATTTATTTATTCCACAGCACTATTGTGCAGTGACTTTTATATGGAATAGGCCAAAATTAGTCAAAATGCTCAAAAATGTCAAAACTTTAGTATTTCTTTGTTTTCCTTTCATCTGAAAATATTTATTGCATTCTATAATGTTAGAGAGTAAACAAATAAATATAGAAAAAGCATTATTTGTTATTAAATAATTTTATTCTATATCCAAATGGATTCCAAATGGATAAAGAAGTGTTCAGTGAAGTTCTTTGTAGTACTAATCCATAGAATGTCTTTACATAATAAAAACTCTGAATATGAATTTTGTTCATGTTCACAGTCTTGTGCAGACATCATTTTGGGGAAAAATAAAATGATTACTTTTACTCAAAAAACTACTCAGGACAAAAAACTACCCAGGAACCGATAAGAGAATTGATAAGGAATTGGATTGATAGGCAGAATCGACAAAGACATTGATATTGATAAAATCTCATCAATTCCCACCCCTGCTTACAGTGGGATCTATCTGTGGATTCAGGTAGGCAAAAATCAGCATCAAAAAGACATCTGAACCAGCCAGATTAAGGACAATATTTAGTCAATGTACCTCTATGTAATATATTGATATTGTGTGTGTGTGCCTCTCTCTCTCTCTCTCTCTCTCTCTCTATATATATATATATATATATATATAACACACAATAATACCCATCAGCCCCATAATTAGCTAATCATCAATGAATTTGTGACTTTAATTGGGCTGTTAGAGCAGCAAAACTCTTTAAAACAGGCACTAGCACAATACTGATAATTAAAGTGGCCCAGACAGAACTCAGGGGATGCACTCCTTAACCTTTTTCATACAGTGATAAATAACTAATATAAAGACTGCAAGGGCATACAGTACTGTGCAAAAAGTTTTAGGGTAGGTGTGGAAAAATGTTAAAACAAAGAATGCTTTCAGAAATATAAATAATATTGCTTATTTTGATTACCCCATAAAATGCAAAGTGAGCGAACAAAAGAAAACTCTAAATCAAATCAATATTTGGTGTTACTACCTTTTGCCTTCAAACCAGCATCAATTCTTATAGGTACACTTGCACAAAGTCAGGGATTTTGTAGGATTATAGTCAGGTGTATGATCAACCAATTATACCAAACAGGTGCTAATGATCATCAATGTCACACTTAGCTTGAAACGCAGTCATTAACTGAAACAGAAACAGCTGTGTAGGAGGCTTAAACCTGGGTGAGGAACAGCCAAACTCTGTTACCAAGGTGAGGTTGTGGAAGACAGTTTCATGTCATGGCAAGATTGAGCACAGCAACAAGACACAAGGTAGTTATACTGCATCAGCAAGTGTAACAGGTGTGGAAAAAAAATGTTCCTTTTTTATATAGAATTACACAAAAAACGTTCACGAAGTATACCTGATATGCCTCTGTACGGGTGCGTCTTCTGCTTTAAATTTCTAAGAAAAGAAAAGAAAAGAAAAGAAAAGAAGGGCGAAAACACTGTTTAAAGATCATTTAATGTGTTATCAGATTAAAGAAGAATCGAACCGATGTCCGCCTGGTTACTACGCTGAAAGGAAAAAAACCACAATGCAAACGACACCAGTTACACAGGGTCTCTCCCAGACAAAGATTTCAAAGCAGACTGGAGCAAGATGTGCTATTCAAGCTCATTTGAAGAAGCACAAAGAAACGGGCAATGTTGAGGATCGTAGACGCAGTGGTCGGCCAAGGAAACTTAGGGCAGCAGATAAAAGACACATCAAGCTTATTACCCTTCGAAATCGGAAGATGTCCAGCAGTGTCATCAGCTCAGAACTGGCAGAAACCAGTGGGACCCAGGTACACCCATCTACTGTCTGGAGAAGTCTGGCCAGAAGTGGTCTTTGTGGAAGAGTTGCAGCCAAAAAGCCACACCTCCGACATGGAAACAAGGCCAAGCAACTCAAGTATGCACAAAAACATAGGAACTGGGGTGCAGAAAAATGGCAGCAGGTGCTCTGGACTGATGAGTCAAAATTTGAAATATTTGGCTGTAACAGAAGGCAGTTTGTTTGTCAAAGGGCTGGAGAGCGGTACAATAATGAGTGTCTGCAGGCAACAGTGAAGCATGGTGGAGGTTCCTTGAACGTTTGGGGCTGCATTTCTGCAAATGGAGTTGGAGATTTAGTCAGGATTAATGGTGTTCTCAATGCTGAGAAATACAGACAGATACTTATCCATCATGCAATACCATCAGGGAGGCGTATGATTGGCCCCAAATTTATTCTGCTGCAGGACAACGACCCCAAACATACAGCCAAAGTCATTAAGGACTATCTTCAGCGTAAAGAAGAACAAGAAGTCCTGGAAGTGATGGTATGGCCCCCACAGAGCCCTGATCTCAACATCATCGAGTGTGTCTGGGATTACATGAAGAGACAGAAGGATGTGAGGAAGGCTACATCCACAGAAGATCTGTGGTTAGTTCTCCAAGATGTTTGGAACAACCTACCAGCCGAGTTCCTTCAAAAACTGTGTGCAAGTGTACCTAGAAGACTTGATGCTGTTTTGAAGGCAAAGGGTGATCACATCAAATATTGATTTTATTTAGATTTCTCTTTTGTTCATTCACTGCATTTTGTTGATTGATGAAAATAAATGATTAACACTTCCATTTTTGAAAGCATTCTTTGTTTACAGCATTTTTTCACACCTGCCTAAAACTTTTGCACAGTACTGTATATTACACTTGGAAATGCTTTTGTGTGATATGTTTTAATTGGCTCCTCAGGGCCTGTCAGCTTTATGGGGCCTTCAATAACAGAAAGGTTTTTATTGATATTCATTAATGAATTATGTACTGTTATTGTACTCTAGGCTACACAAAAGCTACAGGAGTAGGAGTAGGAGGTGGAAGGTACAATTGATTTTTATGAGTTAAACAGACATTCTAAACGTGGAAAACAAGCAGTGAACAGTACTGTCAAAAGCTCAGTAAAAAAAAAAAGCTCTGTACTTGTAGGCTTGCAGCTAGACTTGACTACAGTGGACAATTTTGTAGCATATTAAAACAGAAGGTAGCGGGTGAATCAGTGAGTGTGATGAATCAGTGCCCAATATCAGGTACTCTGTTCACCAGGTCACACATTTATTTTTAAATACTAGAAGGTGGTGGCTACCTAGGTGTAAAATATTTACCTTTAATTCAACAGGTTGTATGTCGAAATCCAGCTCTGTTGTGCCTCCAGCACTACCACCATTGGGCCCCTGAGCAAGAGTCCTAAATCCAGATTTCTCCAGAAAGACTGTCTCTGAAGTTACGGGATAGAAGTCACTTTGTATTTGAGCTGATAAATGCAGAAAAAGTAAAATTTCAAGAACTTTATAGACATATCCAATGGTAACATGGAACTAGGGATGCACCAATACTGATACCACCCCACGTGCAGTTACTCGTACTCGGAACAAAATTCCCTGATACCTACTACCGATACCACATGTGGAAGATATGATGTAGTTATGTTCATCGCCACGCGGAGGCAGTGTAAATGCCACAACACTTGTCAAATAAACTGTAAATATACTGTTTAATTTTCGTTTGAATGACTGGAGGGTGGGGCTACAATGTCAATCGTCTGTCTACATGTAAATTCTTCAGTATAAAATTAACAACCCTGAAATGCAAAAATTATTAGGCTTATTTTTCTTCAAATCCTTCAAAATCTGTCATCGTCACCGAGCAACTCGATTGTGACCTGTGCTGCTTTGCTGTTGCTGATGTCGGACACGCTTTAGTTGCTGGTATCGCTATCGAAAATTGCAGACGTTGCTTGTGCTGCTAGTAGGATTGTAGGTGGAGGAAGGATTTCGGCTTCCTGAAAACCGTTCTGTATGCTTTCTGGTTTCACGTTGTTCCACGTCAAAATTACCCATTCGCACGCTTGACGGTATGTCGCACATCGCTGCCGGCCAGACGGAGTGAATGTCTAATGTCACTATAGAGTTGCAAAGGCCTCCAGGGGCATGGCAAATTACGTAGATGCTTTTACTTCAGATTGGTAAATTCAGTAACGTTGCGGCTAACAACATGGGGCTTATCCTAGAGTTTTAATACATAAATGAGCATTTTCTGCGGCTTATAGAATGGGGGGCTTATCATCGGGGAAATACAGTAATTGATTGTTGTAAAAAAAAAGAAAAATTCTTTAAAAATCCAACTATTATTGTCATTGTTATTAATAACAGACCTACACAGGTATCGGTACTCGGTATTGGTGAGTACCCAAAAATAAGTATCGGTACTCATACTCGGTCTCAAAAAAAATGGTATCGGTGCATCCCTACATGGAACTGCAGTTGACAGAATGTAACTTACTGTCTAATCTGAGCTCATTTTTGGGTTGCATTTTATATTTAGATCACCCGAGGCCTCTACTCTGCAAGATCTCTGAAGGCTTTTTCAGAAATAAAGTGGTAAAATGTGGCAGGCAGAGCCTTACCAGTTTGCTTACTTCCTTCATTAAATTATGGTTTTAGGGTTTACTCTGTGGACAAACCCCAAACCACCAACATTGTGTTGAGCAGCTTTGGCTGCCTCTTTGGCCTAAGCTTTGGGTATTAGTCGCTCTGTTGGATGTTTACTTTCTCTCTCTTCTCTTTTCCCCCTTTTTTCTTCAAATGCCAGGGCAGACTGGGCACTGCTGGCACCAGTACATTATTTTTTACCGCTAAGAATGATCAATTAGAAAACTGAACAAAAGTTGCTCCAGACCAACAGAAGGGCAACTAGGGCATGAATCACAGATGATTTCCATGATAGTGACAGGAGCAATGTGTCGTAACGTGTTGGCCATTTACCTGTGGAAGACCTCGTTAGTTCTCCTGGGCACTCCTCCTAGCCTGCGGCTATGCAGTCCCATTTAGAGCAAGGCTCCATGCAGTGCACCTCACGACACATTACCCCCGTCAGCACCGCTAAAATTATTTGTGGTTTCTGCTGGTTTGCACCAGACAAGTTGACCTTTGTTGACTTCCTGCAAAGTGATAAATTGATGTGATAAACATAGACCACAGCTCCTTACAGACTGAACATTTAATTCCCACATTTTGGAAGCTAAAAAGACTGCATATCTTGTACTGTCTAATTTCCAGCGATCTATTGATCGACTGGAAGGTACCTTGTCAGTTGGAGTCGACACCCAACTACATTTCATCAAAGAGAATACAATCGGAGATAAGGACAGATTGAAAAGTAGGAGAGAGTTAGAACACCATGTACTCTAGCCGCTGGTCAAGGTATCAAACGAGATTGCAGTGAGACCTTCAGCTGGAGACAGGATGTGAAGTTGTAGGGGGTTTTCTAATCTTCAGTCTTTTTGATACCAGACAGACTGTGGGAAGGTTTTGCTTAAATTGCTTATCGCCTAAAAATGTTACGAATTCTAGAGACTGACTGGAAGACATAAGTTCCTTGGCAAGGGCATATTTCTCTCTCTCTAACTCTCTCTCTCTTTCTTTCACACACACACAAACAGTGTCGTGGAAGCTAGTCTTAAACAGTAGCTTTTCAAGCTTTAACCTGCTTATGATTAAAAGTAGCTAAACTACAGCCAACATGTTTTAATGTAGTAGTTAGTAGGTACATCAGGAATGTTTCATGGTGTTGGATTCTTCCTTCCATCTTGACAATGGTGAACTCCATCTCGCAGCTGCTGAGAGCACACTGTGACGCAATGAGCACGGTAGCCTGACAGTGTTTTGCCATGCTATATTGCTATTTGTAAAAATAGCTTAAAAAGCGAATTGCCTTTAAAGCTACAGAATTTGCTACTAAAAAGCTACTGAAATTTAGTTAAGTTAGTAGTGTCACAAATTTTAGTTTTGTAACTCCCTAACACTGCGCACAAACACTCAAAAGAGCCCACATGGCAATTAGGCTTTTGATGGAGAGCTTGTTCCAAACATTCCGTATCTTTAATGAGCTCGTTAAAAGGAAGCGTAATTGAGAGACAATGAGGATATTTGCTCTCGCATAACATTTCTCTCTCAAGTGACAGTGACGGAAGACGCCGATCTTTCCCACCATGCCGCTCGCCTTGGTACATTAACGCCTGATTGATGAGCTACTTTGCGTTGTTTCCTCTCACCGTCAAGTGCAACTTTCCGCCATTTCTGAAAGCAAGCTGCCTCATTACTTGCCAGTGTGGTATCAAACACAAACATATGAACACACAAAAATACATAGACACGCACAAGTCCCCAAACAGTCGACAGAGGCAGACAAAAGCATGAGCTTGAAAACAGCAATCCAGCTTAAGGATGGCTTAAGCTACGCCTTGTTCAGGGTAAAAAAAATAATGTGCTGGTGCCAGCAGTGCCCAGTCTGCCCTGGCATTTGAAGAAAAAAGGGGGAAAAGAGAAGAGAGAGAAGGTAAACATCCAACAGAGCGACTAATACCCAAAGCTTAGGCCAAAGAGGCAGCCAAGGCTGACTAAAGCTCATATTAGTATTTCACACCGCATGCACTCCGACAAAAAGCTTAATACTCTCTCTCTCTCTCTCTCTCTCCTTCTTTTCCACTTCCTCTCCCTCTCCTTACCATCCTCTAGTATAATCATTGTTTACATCTTTGCTGTTTTAGCACCTGTCCATTTTTGCAAGCATTTTGCTATTTATCTGATACAGTTGCTGCGAAAAGAAACCTGAATCGACACTAGGCCAAAGCCTAAACTAATCCTAAAATGATTTGCCACTTTACAGTACAAGCATGGATGAAGGCATTCATTTTTAAGCACCCAAATTCCAGGCTGAAAGAGTCAAAGTTGGATTTTGTATGTTTGTTTGAAGCCACTTGCAACCACTTCCAAGATTCCATTTAACCATATAAAGAGTTCAGCATTTTTCAAAAACATTTTCACTGTAAATTTACAGTATAATACTGGCACGGACCCATATTCAGTATTTTTACTGCAAGCATGCTGTATTTGATTTTTTGCAGTAAAATATTATAAATCTTTACTATATTGTGCTGTTTTCATTCTACTGCAAATTGTTTACCTCAATACCAATTTTCACACTCTTGAATAAAGGAAATGAATGAAAAGGACTTATTGAAACATTAACATTTCTGGAAGGCGGTTTAGAATGCAGTTTACATTTCACCTTCTTTTTGCTATGTTCAGAATGATACTATGAAGCAAACCAAAACTGCTTTTTGAAGTTGTGTAATAAAATGAGAAACAGGTGATGGGAATTGGGCTTAACGATGAGGAATGGAGTGAATGTGATACAAGTATGGAGGGTACAGTATGTCACCGTATTTGTAAATCAACCATCCATACCATACCATCTTTATTTATAAAAGCACTTTAAAACAACCATAGCTGACACAAAGTGCTGTACATTGGAGCAATAAAAACAAATAAGAAAAAAAAAAAACCATAGATATAGTTAAGACCAAATAACAGACCAAGGTCCTGCTACGGCCAAAAACCAAAATATAAAAATAGGTTTTAAGACATGTTTTAAAAGTGGACAGTGAGGGGGCCTCTCTAATATTCAAGGGCAAGTTATTCCGTAATTTGGGCGCAACAACAGAGAAAGCCCTATCCCCTCTGAGAATCCTCCTGGATCTCAGTACTTCCAGGAGCAGGTTACCAGCTGACCTGAGAGACCGACAATGTGTGTAGGGGTGGAGGAGCTCAGCTAGATGAGGCGGCGCAAGATCGTGAGACATGAGAAAACATGAGAATTTTAAAATGAACTCTATAATACACAGGCAGCCAGTGGAGTGAGGCTAGGACAGGGATGTGCTCTCTTTTACGAGTTCCTGTTAAAAGCCGTGCAGCGGCATTTTGGACCAACTGCAGACATGAGAGTAACGCCTGACTCACTCCCACATAAAGTGAGTTACAGTAGTCCAGACGAGATGAAATAAAAGCATGGATCACTGTTTCAAAATGCTGCCTAGAAAGAAAAGATTTTACACTTACCAGTCACCTTAAATGATAAAAACTGGACTTAACCACGGCTCTGATTTGACTATCCAAAATCACTGTCCAACTTAACAGCAAGATCAACAATAATGGGTTTACGATATGCCTCCAAACCGCCAACCGCCACAAATTGCTGTAGATTCATTTTTTAATACATTTATTTAAATACAGTATAATGTTGTAGGGAAATTTTAATTTACAGCAGCTGGTTACAGTGTTCAATTACAAATACAAGACACACGTATCTATGACATCTAGATAACTTAACTGGCATGGTTATTTATGTTGCAACAAAGTATTCCAAGTGTATTTGACTGTATCCTATAGATCTGCGAATTTCCACATGGCATAAGCCCATAGATATTTTTTCTGTTATAATAAGCCAGCTGCATATAATGTCCTAGCTTGCATATATATTCCCTGAAAACAATATTTCTGATGAAATTAAAGTAGGGTGGCACAGTGGTTAGCGCTGCCGCCTCACAGTGACAAGGTCCTGGGTTTGATCCCCGGGTCGGCCGTAGGGCCTTCTGTGTGGAGTTTGGTGGGTTGGCACCTGCCCAGGATCAGTCCCCGCCTTGCGCCCGTAGTTCCCAGGAGAGGCTCCGGTCCCCACCGCGACCTCAGTTGGGATTGAGCGGTTGGGGTAAAGAATGAATGAAAGGTTAGGTAAACGAGTAAACAATGTGCTCATTAAAAAGACAATATCAGGCTTGTCTCTGTATTTCCACATCAAACAAATGCATAAATGAGTAACTCTCCGCTTTCTAAAAGAAACTAAATAAAACACGAAAGTCTAGCTTGTGTTTCTCAAATCATATAAATATAGGGGATAGAAGATTGCTTATAGTGAAAGTGAGTGATTATTTCTCATTGTGAACACACCACAGCACAGCACACAGGGCAGGACAACGAAATGTAACCCATCTACGAAGGAGCGGTGGGGAGCTGACGTCCAGCACCTGGGGAGCAGTGCTTGGGGACGGTACCTTGCTCATGAGCACCTCAGTGGTACCTTTACTGATCTAGTGACCCAATCACAGGGCCAGCGTCCTAACTGCTATGCTACCAACTGACCCCACAGTGGCCAAGATCTCATAAGGTTATAATATTATTTTAGTCAACTAAGTTTAACACCTTTGTCAGAATTTATCACTTTCATTATACGTTTTTGAGACCCCAGTTTTTTTTGTTAGGGTTTTTAAAGTCTTCACTGTCTAACTGCATTTGTTGTCTGGTCTTGTTTTCCATCATACCTATGTCATTTCTAATGGTTTTGCAGAACTGTAGATCCAACTTTTTTATTTTTTCCACCTTGAGTGATGCAGTGTGGTTTTTAGGAGGGCCGACAAAACTCAAATCTTCCTCGGCCTACAGGAAAACGTCAAGGACTATGAAAAATATTTATGGCCGTAAGGGGATTCATTGCACATTCTTTTCCCCCCACCTCGCATAATCCTTATCTTCCGGCCTTGTGCTTTATCGTTTTCATTGCGCTATTCCCCTCTCTCTCTTTTAGTCTCATACACAAACGCACACATCTTTTATAGCCTTTTTTCCAGCCTTGTTTATTTTCCCTTTCACCCCTGCTAGGCTAGTGCTAGTTTCGCAGAGGCTGGATAAATGTGTTTTTGATAAACCCTGAGAAAAGCAATCTTATCCGCTGTCAAAACACGGGGCAGGAAACCCAATCCGGATCAGGTTCGCCAGCGCCAGGTCCGGCCCGGATTGAACTGCATTTGAGGCGTTGGGGGAGGTCAAGTTTGCCATACGTCTAGCTTAGCACTTAGCTTAGCGTCCCCGAGACCTTGTTCGGCTGACCTCAATTTAGTGTGACCCCCATCACCACGATGATCACGACCACGCAAGTCGAGCGAGTAAACAAGCCAAGCGTCTGACTTTAATGGAGATTAGCTTTTAGCGTCAAGCTTTTCCCTGGCTAACTGCGCAGGACAGACTAATAGCATTGAGGGGAGAGGTGGTGTGGAGCTAATGGAGACCACCCACGTTAGAATGGAGTGTACTGTATCCCACGGCACACTGACCCCTGTGTTCATTCATTACACACACACATACACACACAAACATTAAATCTTACACTGCACTCAAACACAACTGTTATAGAAAAACTGAAACTTTTTAAACAAGAATACTAAACATGAATAATGTATTTAAACTTTTATTAATATTTACACTACCACATATTTATACTACCACAGTAATTTAATAGTAATAGTGTAAAAGCAAACTTATTTTGCAGCTATTTTAGTTGTAAGAAAATATGTTTACATTTTCATCTTTTACTCTAGTATTCCATAGTCCCTTTTCAAAATAGGAAAATACTGGGGCAGTTGATAGCATAACAGTTAGTGTTCGCCCCATGAACAGAAGGTCGTCGGTTCGAATCCAAGGACCGGTAAAAGTTACCGCTGAGGTACTTATGGCGAAGGTACCGTCCCCAAGCACTGCTCCCCGGGCGCTGCCCTTGGTAGCCGCCCACTGCTCCTTCACGGATGGGTCAAATGTAGACGTCACATTTCGTTGTGGTGCACTGTGTGCTGTGCTGTGGTGTGTTCACAATGACAAGTAATCACACTCTGTCTACCCATTTTTCCATCTATCAAAAATGTTTTCATTTTTTACATTAGTATACCATACTTCTGTTAAGTATGTGGCAAGATCAACCCCCTTTTCTCTCTCAGACTCTGCCCCTCACTTTGTCATTGTCTCTGCCTTCCTATCTATCTATCTATCTATCTATCTATCTGTCTATCTGTCTGTCTGTCTATCTGTCTGTCTGTCTGTCTAACTGATTATTAATTATATTATTTTAACATTGATTTATAGTTAACATTAATCTATCTATCTATCTATCTATCTATCTATCTATCTATCTATCTATCTATCTATCTATCTATCTATCTATCTATCTGTCTAAAATTATTGTCATCTATATCTTAGTATACCATTGTTCTTTTTCAGTATAATTCAACATATGGCAATATGATTATTGATATTGATCATTTACCGGATCCAAAATCAGACTGAAATCACAGACTGGTCCAAAGTGTGTATTTCATCATGACAACATATTGTTGTTCAGTAGGCTTTTTGGCCTCCACATGTCTGTATGCACTCAGCTGACCACGCCTGGGCATGCCCCTGATGAAAGGGCTGTGTGTGTGTGTGTGTGTGTGTGTGTCAAATAGTCAAATAGTCACACATCCACATGCAGTTTTAAGCGTATCTGAAAGGAGTATATAGATCACTGCAGTGTGTTTCAGTCCAGCATTTAGCCCTTATGAATAAAGAATGAGATGCTTCCAGGCAGCACAGCGGTGCCTCTCAGCACTTTTACACACTCATGATTGGGGTGAGGTAAAGAGAGAATGGACACATGCATTGCATGCACACACACATACACACACACACACACACACACAGACACACACACACACATACAGTCTATGTATTACTATCTTTGTGAGGTCCTTTCATAGAGTCCCAAAATGACTAAAGTACATAATTTTACACCTACACCTAATCCTAACCCTAACCTTAACCTCAGTAACCAAAAGCACGTCTTTTACCTCTTTTAGTTTCTCAAATAAAACAAGCGCATTTTCTATAAAGTCATTTTTCCTCATAGGGACCTCTCAAATGTCCCCACAAAGCCCAAAAAACTGATAAAAGTGATTTTAGGGGACAAAAGGTCCCCACAATGCGATAAATACAAGGCCACACACACATACTCACTTGCTTTGACTTTCCTGTTCAATTTCAGAGCAGTTCTGCCAATTTAATTCTCACTCTGCGTCTGCACGGAACTGAGATTGCTGCGTAATTGAACCTGGCACAGAGATTTCTGAGGTTAACTGCAAGGTGTCCCGGAATAACAAGCATAGCTCTCTCTCCCTCTCTGTCTCCCTCCCTCCCCCACCTCCTCTTTCTCTCTCGCTCCTTTCCCTCCCTCCCTCTCTTCTCCCCCGCCTCACTCTTCCTCTTATTTTTCCCTCTTCCTACCTCTTTTTCCGTCTCCTTTCCTACCTCTCTCTCTCTTCCCTCCATCTCTCCCTCCCTCTTTTCCCGCTCTCATTTTCTCTCTGTCCATCTCTCTCCCTTCTTCTTTCCCCTCCCCTCACTCTCTCTCCCTTTTCACCTCTCCATCTCTTTTTTTCTCATTTTCCCTCTGTCATTCTGTCTCTTTCTTCTCTCTCTTTTCTCTCAGTCTAACTTGGTCCCTTTATTTCTCTGTTGCTGTCTCTCTTTTTCTTTCTGTCTCTCTCTCTACCCTCTTCACTTTCCCTGCTTTCCCTCGTTCTCTCTTGCTCTCACTTTACCTCCTCTCTCCCTCCCTTCTCTCATTCTCTCTATGTCTAACACTCTTCATTCTTTTCTGTTCTCCCTCACTCGCAGCTTCTCTCTCTGTTTATATCATTCTCGCTCTCTCTCTCTCTCTCTCTCTCTCCCCTCCCGCCATCTCTCCCTCTCTCATTCCCGTGTTCTCTCCACCCCTTATCTCTTTCTCTCATTTTCCCTCTGTGTTCTGCTTTCCCTCCCTCTATCCCCTTTTCTGTCATTCTCTGCCTCCTTCTATCCCTTGTTACCTCACACTACTCACCACCATCTCCTTCCCTCTTTCCCTCCCTTCCTCTCTATCTCCATCTCTCTTTATCTCACTTTCTCTGTCTCTCTCTCTCTCTCTCCTCTCTCGCCTCCTTCCCTCTCTCCTTCCCACCTGTTCTCTCTCTCTTTCTTCCCCTTCCGTCTTTCACTCTCCCTCT
This sequence comes from Distichodus sexfasciatus, assembly GCA_032718565.1. NCBI lineage: Eukaryota > Metazoa > Chordata > Actinopteri > Characiformes > Distichodontidae > Distichodus > Distichodus sexfasciatus. The sequence continues at coordinate 502,324 of JAVGVS010000286.1, forward strand.
CTTTATTCCCTTTTATTTCTTTCTCTACCTCCTTCTATCCCTTTCTACCTCACGCTACTCACCACCATCTCCTTCCCTCTCTTCCTCCCTCCCTGCCTCTCTATCTCCATCTCTCTTTATCTCTCTCTCTCTCTCTCTCACTAAATTTTCACTACACTGTAGGAGTCAATATAAAAATCCCTATCATTTCTATGGTTACGCTTTATTTATTTCTATAGCTACTTTCTTGTATTCGGTTTCAGATTTTGACAGTTCTAATATGATCCAGAATAATATTGAAGGATAAACTTGGACTACAGTTGCACAGTTGCTCATTGTGGCTGCAGCATATGCACATGTATAATTTATGTGTTGGGCATGTGTGTGCTCAACTGTCTCCCTGCTTGCCCCTCCGCTACCACAATCTGTCTTGTTACTGTGACAAATTCTTTTAAATGGACAAGAGAATAAGTGAGTGGGAAAGAGAGGGAGAGAGACGACATCTACATTTCCTAGTTTTGCTGTGCCATTTATAAATACTAATGTTAATGCAATCAGACTGTTTACCCAGAAATAAATAGAATTTTAGAAGAAAACGATATATTTTTTAAAAGTGTATCACAGAACCAAGCGCTAAAACCCCAAAAGCATGTGTTTTTGTTTCCAAGACCAAAAAAATATAGGGTATTGGTTTTTCGTTTTAATTTGAAAAATGAATGAATGAATGAATGACACATGGATTTTGAAATATAACATCAAGATGGCAGATTAGTATTTCTCTGATCCTGAACTCCAGGTTGGATGAACTTGATTACTAACTTAATTGTCTCTTTTAAATGCACAATCAGCATTATCTGAAGTGTTGTTTCCAGATAACTAGCCATGATCAAACCACGGCCAAGTCTGATCTGCATATCTAATACCCTGACTCGGCAACATTTGCCAGAGGGGCTGTAACTAGTGTAAAGTTTTACTGGCTTTAAGTAAAAGCCTGCAAATTCTAGACCTTAATCCCTTAAGCTGTGCATTACACAGTGGTTTTTGGCCTTTAATACAATCAACAGAAGATTTGCATCTACAGGGATGTGGAAAGATCACTGTTAAGACCTTCTGCGTGTTGTATTAAAGGGCAAGTACTAATACTCAATAATTATTGAAATGTATTCACTCAAGATACATTTTGTATTAAAGGAATGTTCCAGATCAAGAATGAGCTGTTAATTGTTGTAATTGTGTCTCAGATACCTTGCATCAGAGCCCAATGTCACTCATGTTGACTCACGGCAATTACTTATACACACATACCATCAGAATCACAAGACTATGAACTTAATGGACATGTGAAAGTATTTGTGAGTAATTCCATGTGCAAAAAAAGAGGTAATTGCATAAAGACACATAAATGACATTTTTTGTAATGTTAACAGCAAGAAGGTTCTGGGTTCGATCCCCGGGTTGGCCGCAGGGCCTTTCTGTGTGGAGTTTGCATGCTCTCCCCGTGTTCCCTCCGGATGCTCTGGTTTCCTCCCACAGTCCAAAAACATGCGATATAGGTTAATTGGCAAATCTCAATGTGAAATTGAGTGTGACTGTGTGAGTATGTGCCCTGCGGTGTGTTGGCGCCTGCCCAGAGTTGGTCCCCGCTTTGCGCCCGTAAGTTCCCGGGATAGGCTCTAGTCCCCACCGTGATCCCAGCTGGGATTGAGCGGTTAGGATATGAGATGAATGAATGAATGAATGAATGAATGAATTGAATTGATCGGTGGTGACACTTTTCCAATTCTTTAGACTCACCCAGTGTTCTTTGAGTCTATTTTAATTTTTTGTTATTCTTTTGACAGGGGGGTTAGGGAACCTTATCCTGAGTAATGATGGCCTGGTTGACTGACTAATCTTCTCTTTGTACATTGATGGAATGATCAACAGCGGCTGACTCCAGTCCCTGAGGAACAACTTCCGTTCCGGTCTGGGCACAGAGGGAGGAAGTGGGTCAACAATCTAATTTGGCACACTAAGTTGCTACAGGAGAACTGTTCCTGACCACCACAGAATTTGCCTAGCTCGGTGATAGTTTTCATCACTGATGAAAACTGTCACTATCACTGATAAAGGATGGTGGAACAACAATGTTCTCTTGTGCTTTATGCAAAAACAGAACTTCAAACAACGCACATGTTGCCCAAGAAAACAAAGTGGATGGACAAATGGCTTCAGTTTATATTTGGAGCAATACCTCAACATTATAGTCAGTTATTAGTTCTCAGTTGGTCACATGACATTGTCATTATGCACTTTCAGCAGGGGCTTCGCATCAAAGTTGCTGTGGAAACCTGGAGCAACACCATCAGGGCAGTCAATGACCAGTGCACAGGCCGTAAGTAATATTGTCAACAATGGGAAATGCAGTGTTAAATGGTTTCATGTCCATTTGGACAACGCTAGCATGAGGTTAGCTAAGTCCATGCCAGGAAGCTAAATGTAGATTATGATAACAACTATTGCCGAGCTGTCCTGATATGGATGAGACGGAGGCAAAGAACACATCGCCAAGCTTCTTTTGGGGTTGAATTACATTATACGATTTAACTAATGTGTTTAGAGCAATGGGTAGTTCTCATTTCACTAACAGCCATGACATGAGTTTGTTGTAGATTCACCATGACATTATGTGCTGTTTCAAGTTAAGATTAAATTGTTATCGAAGCTATCTGGGCAGGTTTGGTTTACGAAACACAGTAAAGACTTCAAGATATGTGTATAATCTATACGTGGGTTGCTCGTCGCATTAGATAAAGCGCTTTGGGTAAAGGATTCATTAGCAGCTGTTAGCCAATCAGAGCAAAGCTTATTTGCATGTTAAATGAGAACTGGTGCAAATTGTGTTGTGTCTTCCTGCAGGTTTTTCATACCATGCTAGAATGGCATGAAACAAGAGAACCAATGTATTTTCTCCCCCAAAAATGTTACGGAACATCAGAAATGAATGAAACGCGTGTGGAATGAAGGTGAATGTGAAACACCATAAAACTTTTCTTAAGAATGCAACTCCATTATCAGACTCTAAGGTAAGGGACCACAAACACAACTTTCTGTTCATTTCACCAAGTGTATTGTGCAATACATGCTTTAACACATGAAGTTTAAGTTCCCAATAATGCTAATCTCAATAATGCTAATCTCATCATCATCTCATCATCATCGATATAAACTGGGGGGTTTCAACCAGTGGTCTGTGGAAGCAGTGCAGGTGGTCGACGACATGCAATCCACATTCACTAGTGAAATCACTTTTTAAGAAGTATTTTATTTGATTTATTTCTCAAAACATTTCCAGATGAATAATGAACTTAATGCAAATATCTAAAAAATGACTGAAAAAAGTGAAAATAAGTGAAAGTGAAACCTCATCAATGTGTCCCCTCCTTGCCATCAACTGTGAAACGACACAACAGTTAATGTGCAATGAGTCACAGATTTCAAATTATTGACGTTGACCTGACAGTGATCAGTGTTAGTGTATGTATGGGATAGGGAATGGGATGCACTTTCTTTGAATGCAAAAACATTTGTCCCCTAAAATCACTTGTTTGTTTTTTTTGGCTTTGTGGGGACACTGGAGTGGTCCCCTGCAGAGAAATGACTTTGTAGAAAATGTGCATGTTTTATTCGGGAAACTAAAAGGGGTAAAAAATGTACATTTGGTTACTGAGGTTAAGTTTAAGGTTAGGGGTAGGATTAGGTGTAAAACTAAACATCTAGTCATTATGGGAGTCTATGGAAGGACCTCACAAAGATAGTAATGAGAGACTGGGTGTGTGTGTGTGTGTGTGTGTGTGTGTTTGTGTGTGTGTATGTGGGAGAGAGAGCATGATAAAAAAGAACTGAAAGCTTGACGACAGTCCACATTAACATATACATGCATGCACACACATACACACACACACACACACATTCAGGGAGCACTTGCCTCCTGCTAGGGGTGTAATAGCAGGATGATGGGTGCAGATCAGTGGGCAGCAGGGTGGAGAGGCAGTTAAGCCTGACCTTTAACCTTCCCCATTAACACCACAATGGCAGAAGCTGCCAGTCGCCCGCATCCTTCTCCATCTCAAAGCAACCATCCAGCAGAGAGACTCTCAGGCACGCACCCCTATTGGACCCCAATTCAACCCTCTTTTTTTCCTGAGTTAACCCCCAAATCTCCACAAATACCACCCGGTACCTCTGCTAACCCTTCATTAATCTCCATTACTCAGCCCAAGCAGAAAGCTCAGGCTTTCTTAAAGCCCAGCGCTGACCTAATGCTGTCTGGAATTTATACCTCCTACATTTTAAAATGACCAACAGCAATAAATAAAAGCTGTCCGTTAGACACAACCAAGCCTAAAATGCTCCATTTAATACCAGTTTCGCTGTGTTACTTTAAATCTCTGATCTGAAACATTTGTAATTCATTTAGTGAGGTGCATTGAATGAATTCGGTATTAATGTTGCTAAATCTACAGCCTCAGGAGCCCAATTATGCTGCTAGAGCTCATTCACAACACAACAGTGACACTGAAATTATTCTACTTTAATTAGGTGAAGTTTAATCCCAACCAAGTCACGCTGAAATTGTACTGTGTGTTGTTCTGGTTTGAGTGAATAAGACAAAAGTGTTGCCGGGGTTTTAAGATACATATCACTGCTACGTTGAGGTTCAATAGTTCATCCGTATATCATTTGTTGATCATTTTTCACATTAAAACCCAAAACCGAGGCCTAACAAAGTTTTTGTGTTGAATTTTGAATAAGAATAATAAGTAATTGTCCAATTTCTTATTTTGCACATATATAAAAATGAATAAAACGAAAGACATGATCACATTCTATTAAGCAAAAGTGGTATAACTTGGAAGTGCCTGTTAGAAGTTTTAAAAACACCAAACAAAATCACAAAAGTGACGCTCTTTACTTTCCAGGTATGAAATAAATTTGAAGTGGTGTGAGCTGAAAGTCACTCTTACATGTGGAAGACATTTGTGCGTACATCTCAGATGAGGGTTAGGGTTACTCAAGGAACAAGAAAAAGCGTGGTATATCTGTTTTTTTTTTTATCTACCATGTTGAACGGTCACTTCCAGGTCTTCAGCCAAAATGCATTATGTAAGTGCATGTTTTCCTTTCATAGATTTTTCATTTGAGCGCAAAATTTGAAAAATGAATGAATGAAAGATACACCGATTAATATAAATATCAAGCCAAGACCTTTTATAACGGAAACCTAAAGTGAGAGTGAAAGATAAACAGAAACTGTGCATGGAAACGAATGAGCACTAGTCTCAACTTAGGAACAATACCATATCATAGTGTTTCTAGAAATGGTTTCTAATAAAGTGGCATGCAAGTGCACATCAGCATCACACATCATCATTGTGATGTGGTACCTACTTACCTACTATGCTATGGTTTCATCTACTGTTGATTGGGCAGTTGGTGGCACAACTGTAGGGTGTTCGCCCCGTGATTAGAAGTTCGCAGGTTTGAATCCAGGGCCAGTAAAGTTACCATGAGCAAGGTACCGTCCCCACACACTGCTCCCCGGGCGCTGCCCCTGCTAGCTGCCCACTGCTCTTTCACGGATGGGTCAAATGCAGAGGTCACATTTCGTTGTGGTGCACCATGTGCTGTGCTGTGGTGTGTTCACAATGACATAAGGTTTAAAGTTTCACAAGGGTATTTTGAAAATGAAAAACTATAATAATACATGTCACAGTTACTTTAAGTATCTTAATGTAAGATCTAGCAGAAGTTGTGGCTTGATCTCCAACTTTAGACTTAATATAAAGGGACTTGTAGCTCAGTGGAGTGGAGTAAAGTTTACTCAGGTTCATCTCAAAGATTAGTTATGTAACAAAGCCAGACCTGTAAAGTATTTTATTGTTCCAGTTTTTTAATAAACTGATCAGTCAGAGTTATTTTGCATGATCAGGCTCAGAGAAATGTCCTCACTTTTGTCAGCCATTAGGTTGAACTATTTATATAGTTATACTGACTGTTTGATGTTGCTTCACCATATTACTTTACCTTTCGTTTTGATGCCTGCGTGTGACAAGGACACACTTCAAATTGTGTATGGACTCGAGTATGAAAAATACTGATGGCTATAATGTTTTCCAAGCTAACATTTGCTTTGCAAGTGTACTACCGACCAAAGTTCCTTATCCATATTTAGGGGTCCAAGCACCATGTTCCTGGGAGTTCACATCTCGGATGACATCACCTGGACCACCAACGCCACCTCCATCACCGAAAAGGCCCAGCAGCGTCTCCACAACCTGAGATGCCTGAAGCGTGCCAACCTCCCTCCTCCCATCCTCACTGTGTTCCACAGGGGCACAATAGAGAGCGTCCTGACCAGCTGCATGTCTGTGTGGCTTGGCCACAGCACATCACAAACAGCTACAAGGGACTGATAAAGCAGCTGGCGACATCATCATCATATATTTTCCTTTCTTATTATTTATTCTTTGTAAGAGCAGCATTTCCCTGAAAGCATGTGGCCACTGGGCACGATAGTGATAGAGCAGTTCAAAACTCATAAGCTATGAATTATTAAAACATTTAGCTGTTTTTTATTTTTTTAGCTGTATTATCGACTTCTTTTTCATGGTTAATAACCAGATGGCAAGTGGTCAATGTGGAAAAAAACACAGAAGTTGCTTTGTTTTAATTTAAAAAAAAACTTTATTTAAAATCTGATTTGTTGGTTTTTATTTAATACCAGGAATCCATGATGCGCCTCATGCTCATGAACCTCATGCCGCTCATGCCCATCATCTCCCTGAAGCTACGGTACTCTCCGGGCCTGAAGTACCACATCCTGCCACGGAAGTGTGGGTGCTCGTACATCAGCCAGTGGCCGTCCATCACATGGCACGACATGCAGCCGTTGGACCAGTGGTAACGGTCCATGAAGGAGTCGCAGTCATCCGTCATCTCCATCATCTGGCCCATATAGTTCTCCCTCTCGTACACACGGATCCTGTACGATCCCCTGTGCTGTTTGGGGGAATAGGAGAGGAAAGCGGAACGGTAACTTTTTTACAGTGAGTTCTGAACAGTTCAAATAAAATGTATTAATATTATTATTATTACTTCCCCAACACTGACCGTTTTACAGAAGTGTTGAGGGTACACATACCATAGGGATCATGCGGCAGGATCTGATCCAGTTGCTCATCCCCCACATGCTCATGTAGTCGGCATAGTCGCCCCTCCTCATGAAGTACTGGTTGCCCATGTAGTTGGGGCGGTCGTACACCATCCAGCAGCCGCTCTCCACCCGGCACGAGTGGCAGCGGTTCAGGTAGGATGACATGTCAGCACAGTCTCCACTGCACTCATATGAGCGCCCCATGAAGTTCCTGTCCTCGTAGAAGGTCACCTGTCCCAAAGAAGGGCAAGCTGAGTATTGCAAACTTTTGTGTGTGTGTTTGTTTTTGTCTCTTTCTTTTAATCTGGAAGGTTTGAAAAGAAGGCAACTGGACTTGAAGACGTTTCACCTCTCCTCCAAAATGTTGCTTCAGTTCTGAAGTAGCAGCTCAGGAATTGCTGAAAATAAGACCAGTCGCCTTCAATTCACCCTAGACTTGCCCCATTACATTTTGGCAGAATTGAAGAAGCCTTTTGGGTCAGAGGTGAAATGTCCTCAAAATGTTTGAAAAGAAGCCTAAATGCCTTTAACTCAAGCCCTCAAGATGTTCCTCAAGAAAGTTTCATGCAAGTACACCATGTTTTCGAGCCCATTTATTTCTGAGTTACTTTTTATTGTAATTATTTTGGTGTTTTTTGTAGTTGTATCGTATTGCAGTTCATTCATTTTTATTTTTGTTTCACAAGCTAGCAAAATGATGTGCTTGATATGATTCCTAATCAGGTTTTCCGTCCTAAAGTCCTTGATTAAAGGTGCACCTGGGCAAAATTGTGGGCATTAGGAGGAAAACATCCTAGATTCTTTACACATACAACATGTAGTGAAATGTATCCAGATCATTTCTAAGACTGTTCGAATTAAAATAGTTGTAGTAAATTTGAAATGAACAACAGATTAATTTTTGTTTCCAAGTGAAAAAACCTTACAAGAAACTAAAGAATACAAAAATATAAGCAAAATATGTAAAATATATTTTTAAATGGAGATACAGATTTATACTGTTAACAGACGCTGTAAACATGCACATTATGGTGAAAACTGCATATAGCAAGTGCAGAATCGTTGCAAAATGGACGTATGAGTCTTAAATTGCAGGTTTTGTGACAGACAGTCAGAGTTCACATGAATTTGTGCCATAATATAATGTTAAATAAACTTTCTATTAAACAGGTAGAAAGTTGTGAGGCCAAAGTTGTAATGTCCTGGTTAAGAAGTCTTAGCTGACTAGATGTTTTAACTTTCTGACTCCAAACGTTTTTTCCAACTCTCAGATTTCATCTTTGCTGATTGGATTGGTGAACTATTCATCAGAAACACTCCTACAAACGAGGGTTTCAGGTTCAAATCCATTTCTAATCTTCAAAATTCACTTTATTAACCCCCAGTTTGCTTGAGGCAGAGTGTCTGTGTAAGTAGTCAATGTAAGTCGTTCTGTAGAAGTCTGGTAAATGCCATAAATATAGTTCTTTGTTCTTAAGTGATCATAAAAAGGTTAATATTATTTTCCACAAATTCTCAGCGGCTCATGCTTACCTTGCCCATCATTTTGGCTGTTGTTTGCTGGTCAAAGCTGAGCTTGACTGGTCGACTGGTGAGCTGATGTCCTGTCTGGTTTAACCCTCGCCTTTATATACCTGCTCCGTAACTAGAGGCCCATTGTGAAAACTCCTGACCAAGCAACACGGCTCAGGGGCCCACGCAGAAATGAAGTGTTGTTTTTTTTTCCCATTTTTGTTTTTCCGAACACGCTTCCATGTGACTTGGTTTCCAGAAGACTTCAGAACGGAGCCTGTTAATGACACAAAGCAACTCTGCTTTTTTTTCTAAAACGCATTGTTTTGCTTTTCTCTTTACATGCCGGAGTAACAAACACATGACCTGTACCTCGCTTAGGAACAGCCTTTTCTTTTCTGTGGTTTTGGAAAGCTGGCAAAAAGAAAAATTCCATGTAATTCTACTGTACATCAGAGACGTTATCTTATATTCTTGAGGAAAGCGTCACGTAAGTACATCACCTGTCGATGTTTTGACAGCCCCTTTATAGGTTCATTTTTAGTTTAATTTTATAAAATATGTCTATAAATTTGGTGTCACAAGAAGATCTATGCTGTATGATTCCTGTAAGTGCATATGGTCATATGTTTTCCATATATGTTTTTAATATTTTATTGTGTAATTAATTACTTATTCATTCATTCATTCATTTATTCATTCATTCATTCATTATCCAAACCGCTTAATCCCAGCTGGGGTCGTGGGGGTCACAGGGGTCACGGAGCCTATCCCGGGAGCTTATGGGCCCGAAGCGGAGAACGACTCTGGGCTGGTGCCCACACACTGCAGGGCACACACACTTACACAATCACACTCACATGCATACCTTATGGGGCTTATTTAGAGTCACCAATTAACCTATAGTGCATGCTTTTGGACTGTGGGAGGAAATGGAGCACCCGGAGGAAACCCACGCAGACATGGGGAGAGCATGCGAACTCCACACAGAAAGGCCCTACTGCCGTCCCCGGGGTTCGAACCCAGGAGGCGGCAGCGCTAACCACTGCACCACTGTGCGTTTTTAAACAAAATGGACAAAATCATACAATTCTTCATCAGGGAGATCTTAAATACCTACAATTTTGGCTTGTTATGTCCTTTGTACTTGTGTTTTGTTTTTTGTTCTGGTTTGTTCTGCGTATGTGGACGTCCTGGTGGCGGCGGTGATTGTTAATTGCCTATTGTGCTCCTGCCAGTAGTAATTGGGTGTGCGGCTGTATTAAATAGGCATGCTATTCCCTTTTCCAGAGGCTACGCTGCGCTCTTCCATTTGCTCCGCTCCGCCCAACCGCTGTTTGCCGTCATTGCTGGTTTGCCCTGTTTTAGAGTCAGGCATGGCCTTGGCATAGGGCCTTATTGTTGTTGGGCCTTATGTTTTTCCTTTGTTACATTTGACTTTGTTTGTCTTTTTGTTATTCAAGCCATCATCTCTATTGTTTTTTATATGTTATTCCTTTTGACTTAATAAGCATCTTATTTTTATTGATAACTTTGTCCATGGTGCATTTTTCGCCATGTCTTTTCTAGAGATGGGCCGATACCACTTTTTTATGTCGGATACTGATACCGATATTGTAAGTTTGCCGATACCGATACAAATCTGATACAGTCACGATCTTTTTTTAAACATAAAATAATGCTTTAAAATGTCTAAATACATGACTGAGATTATTGTTATGCTTAAGGAAATGTTTAAATACTGTTTTCCTATTAAAACAATGTAATAACTACACACGCACATGTATTGCTAAATTATTTGTTCTCAAAAATTGTTCGTTTAGACATATATATTTCTTCTTTCTTATTGATTACACTATAACATTATAACAATTTTTTAAATTTGATCAATTGAAAATGAAATACTGAACTTTGTCATTTTGAACCAATTTGGTCTATAAAATGAGCTGCTTTTGCAGAGAACTACATTTCCCATGATCCTCTGGGCACGCCCTGGAGCCGCCTCACAATGATGCGTTGGGCGCGCGTTCCAGAATAAACAATGGAAAATCTATCAGAATCTAAATAAACGGCAGAATTGTGAGTAGAACGCTGGTTGTTGTGGTTATTTATCAGCTAAAATATGGTTTGTGTCTGTAATAAAGGTGACATTTTGACTGAAGTGGAGCGTTTTGCGAGTAACGGCGCTCATGCGCGCGCTCATTAACACAGCGCGTGTTTATATCGCAAAAAAATGTCGAAAAAGGTTTTTATGCATTTACTTCTGTTTTAGTGCTCGGAACATCTCACAAAAACTTTCACATACAGAGGGATCAGGTCTTGTCTTGATCGCGCCACTGAAAACTTTGTGTGTCACTATTAAGCGCACGTGTGAAATACAAGCGGAGCTGCTCTAGCGAGTAAAATGAATTAAACCAAGCTTTGATTCTAGATAAATTGCCTCGACCATTTTTTGTAGCAGAATTATTCGAGTTATTGGAACAATCGTTTCAGCTCTACTTCACCGCAGTGCCACTTCCCATGCATAACCAATTGAGCGTGTACGCATTTACAGATTGACTCCATAGAACGGCCCAATGCCGCCGATACCCGATCCAGCCGTTTGAGCGGGTTATTGGACCGATACCCGTCCACATATCGGATTGGCTACATCTCTACTCTTTGTTAAAGTGTCTCACTGCTAGACATTTCATTAAAAGTCATTAAATGTTCCTTAAGACAGCATCACGTAAGTTCACTATATGTCATAAGTTTGTGACTTATTTATTTCGATATAGATTTTATTGTTAATGGATTATTATTAGTGATGCACCGAAAGTTTGGCCACCGAAAATTTTCAGTCGAAAATGGCCAAAAATGCATTCGGGTTTTGACCAAAACAGGATGTTGTGAAGAAACTTTTAATTATGCCTTTACGTGACTAAAGCCAAACCGAAGCGAGGCATCGTCTGACGTCCACTCACTGTCAAAGGAAGGTGTCTAAAATACACAGTTCTCAGTTGTTCTCAGTCGCTACGATGGATTTCTATCCATTGGACTCTAGCTGTGATGGAACTTACTGTCTATGAAGTGATGTTAGTTGGCAAGGTTTAGAAATTTTATGTAAGTACACCACCTTTCAAATGCTTGACCCCCTTTATTTTTTATTATTATTATTTTTTTTTTTACTCATTAAGAGAAATCATCAAATGACCCTTATAATGTCTTGTTAGTACTCTACCTGTCAAAGGTGTTTGACACCCTCCCCATTTTGGTATTTTTTAACTACAAACAAACTAATGAAGCAATACATCTAATTTTTGTCTTGCAAGCTTTTAAAAAGAATAATTCCAAATGACTCTTTATCAGGGAAGGTTTCATGTAAATTCACCAACTGTCACATGTTTCAGCTACTTTTATGTTTTTTGTTTATTGAATCATTACTATCATTTTCGTTTCACATGCCGACAAAATGAACAATTCTACATGATTCTTTATCAGCGAAATCTTCAAAAGTTCCATAAAGCATCATGTCAGTACACCATCTGTGTCATCAAAAGTGTTTAACCTTCTTTATTTTTATTTTTTGTTTATTTTGAATTGTTGATTTTATTATGTATTGTCTGTTATTTTTATTGTGTATTTATTAGTTTTTGTTGTTATTGAACAGTACCTATATATATATATTTTTGCAAGCTGCTAAAAGAAGTGTTACTATAAAAATTGTCATGTGAATAGGCAAAATGTTTGCTATAAAAAGGTTACTATAAAAAGGTTGCTTTTATGTTATTTTCTGACTTTCATCAGAAAAAAATGACTTTTGATAAAGAATTGATGTTTTGTCATCATCCCACAGGTCCCAAAATTTGGATGTATTTTCATATTTGCGCTTTTCACCTATGACTCCCACTCTCATGCTTTCTTTGGCATAATCTCGACTTAATAATCTTTTTTTTGTTGTCTTCCAATCTCTAATTGAGGCATCTCCACCTGACACAGAAAGGAAGTTCCACAGATTTCCGCAAAGGCCTCGTGGTTCACATTCACGCTGTGGGAGTCGCAGCTTGAGCCGAAGGCTAACACGTCTTGTAACTCTGCCGCTTCCATCTGTTTAGCTGTTGCGTGGCTGGCCACTGTTTCAAACTGAGATCACCCGCTAGCAGAAACTAGCGTGGCTCAGACCTGGCACGCTCTGTCGTTTCTCCCAGCCGATCCTTGAAGGCTCAAATTTATTTTTTACTTTAACATTTACAGCATTTAGTATTTAGTATGTATGTCAGTGTTTTGTAGTCCATGTCTGTTCTTCAACCTGTAAATCTAGACTTAAATCAACAACTGTTGTTCAACGAAGTTTCTGCCAGCTAAATTACAGACAACAAGAATATGTACATGAAAGCTAGTGAGTTAGTGTTTTTTAAATAAAACAAAGTAAACAACACAGTTAGTCTCCTAGGTGCACTTTGAAGAGACAGGTCTTCAGACAACAAGGGACTCAGGAGTTCCACCACTGAGGAGACAAAACTGAAAAGAGTCTTGATGCATGTCATTTTCTCTGGAAGGCCGTTTGGGACTTAACGTCTACTTTAACGTCCGTTCAAATTAACGTCTTAACACGTACATTTTTAACATTGTTAACACAACCAATTGGAACGTCTTAAGACGTCTGTACCTTTAATGCATCTATGCTATTGGTTGGCATCAAAGTACACACCCCTTTTGACATAGGGGCTATACATAGGGGCAGTACGTGCCCCGTACGTTGTAGTCACGTGGCCTCTAGGTTGTATGCATGTGGACTCTACCGTCCAGTCATGTGAGTCCTACGTTGTGATTATGTTTAGGCTACGTATGTATTACGTGTCTTAAACGTAACTGCGATGTATTCGACACACTTATTTAAACTGGCAGAAGAGAGGAGAGGTGGCAGAGAAGAGTGGCTTCCCCTCAAAAACTGATAAACTGGTAGCCCCAATTTTAAACGTCTTAAGACATTTAAAACATCGTTTTAACGTTAGAACGTAAATTTTTGGTGTGTTAACGACAAAATTTGACGTCTTAACACGGACGTCAAAGTAGACGTTAAGTCCCAAATGGCCTTCCATAATTCTCTTTTGAGTAGCGGAGGTTCAAGGCGAGCAGCGCTTGTGCAAGTCCATTTTTAGCCTTGAAGGCAAGTTTTCAGGATTTCATCCTGATGCAAGCAACTACACAGTGCCCGTGCAGGCTCTAGTGAAAGTGAGTGATTATTTGTCATTGTGAACACACCACAGCACAGCACACAGTGCACCAAAACCAACTGTGACCTCTCCATTTGACCCCTCCATGAAGGAGCAGTGGGCAGCTAACATGGGCAGCGCCTGAAGATCAGTGCTTGGGGCGGTACCTTGCTCATGAGTATCTCAGTGGTAACTTGACCGGTCTGGGATTCGAACCCGCGACCTTCTGATCACGGAGCGACTATAGTAGTGGCATGGTTTTGGAGAATTTAGAAATATTGTAGTCTTGCAGCAGCATTCTGGATCGGTAGAAGTGGTTTTGTCAACTTCAATGGAAGACTTCCATTCGTGTTAGTTTAGAAATGACCAGAGACTAGATAGCGTCGGTGGGTTTATTCTGATGTTGTAAATAAGATCTCTGCTGATCCTGGTTAGGTTGTCTTTGTGCAAAGTTGTCAGTGTTATAGATTTAGACGTGCTTCATAACGTTCAACTTGCCATTTGATGGATTGGCTTACTAACCTACACGAGACTTTATTCTGTATGTTATGAAAAATGGTCAGAAAGAAGGAACGCGTCGGCTGTGTTTTTGAAGTCAAAATGAAGAGCGATTGTGTGGGTACCAGATCAGACAGCATGGCACCGCAGCTTTGGAGATACGATGGAAGAACTTGGGAATTACTTTGTCTGCGTTCTGGCGGCAAACGTTTTCCAGTCGGTCATGGATCGTTCGGTTTGTTTGGGAACTCGTACGAAAGTCCATCCCATGAGCTTTTCCTGTAACACATGTTAGCAATTTACCATGGGAGGAAAAGAGAGGTCGGGGCGTGGGCGTTTGTTTTTGTCGGCCTTTCGTACCACCGACTCTCCAAGCACGGCTTTAAAAGTAGATTTGTATTTTTGACCTAGCAATTCAGAACCAGACTCTCTTTTGTCTTATTTGATCATTCTTGACAGCTGCAGGTAGCAAGCGTCAGGATGTGACATGAAGAGAAAGGATTTCCCTCCTTGAGGTTTTGTCACGTGCTAGAGACATTAACAGCGATAATTCACTCATTTCTGCACTGAATGTTATCAGCTTGCATGTGTATGGCTTTTGAATAGCTTCGGACGTGCCGTTGAATTGATTTGAATTGGATTTGAATGAGCCAGCTGGGAAAGGGTTAATCTTTAACGTCCCAAAGAATAGGAATTTATTCCCAGCGTTGCTTCTGGTGAATGAATGATGATGGTGATGATAATGTAAAGAGTAACTTGCGTTTTCACCATTGTCTTATATCAAATAAACAGTTAAACGGTTTTAGCCGCTTACCGAAACCTAGATATGAGAGGTAGCGGTGCAGGTGGTTTATCTTTCAAGTTTCAGTTCGATAAAGAAACAGGGAAAACCTTTGTGGTGCATGTTGTGTGTGTGTGGTGTGTGTGTGTGTGTGTGTGTATGGGTTTTGAGATGAATTTTGAGGACCTAATATCCTCATATAGTTAAGAAAAACTAACCTTTTGGTAGGTTTGTGGCTTTTTTAACCAAGCATATATCTGAAAACCTGATGTCTTCATATATCTAGAAAAGCTTAAATCGTGGCAATCTTTTGTGTTTTTTTAATAACATTTTTTGAATGTGAAAACTGAGTATAAAAAAGTTACAGATTTATTTACAATTTACAGATAAATTTATTTAAGAGAAAATAATTCATGGGGTGGCATGGTGGCGCAGTGGTTAGTGCTGCCGCCTCACAGCGAGAAGGTCCTGGCTTCGATCCCCGGGTCGGCCGTAGGGCCTTTCTATGTGGAGTTTGGATGCTCTCCCCGTGTTCGCGTGGGTTTCCTCCGGGTGCTCCGGTTTCCTTCCTGATTGGACACACACACACACACACAGGACCTTGTATAAAATTGGATCAGACAGGAAGACAGACTGATATAAAGAGAGAGAGAAAAGTGATGACGCATGATTACAAGCATCAGAATAGAAGTTTTGTGTGTATGTTGATGTGTGTGTGTGTGTGTTATCTGGAATCTAGGCAGAGAAAAGACTGATCAAAGAGCCATAGGGAAAGAGAAAACAGTACAAATGGACAAAGACACAAGGCCGTGTGATAGACCGGCTACATTTTTCGTGTCAGCTTTAGGGAGCCGGTGTGTGTGTATAGTGTGTGTTGGTGCTATGTTACAACGGCCGTGTGTGTGTGACCAGCTTGCTGTGGGAGAAGATGGTAATTTAAATAATTAGGAGGAAATTTTCAGAGGAAAAATTTGACTTATCAGTCATATTAAACCCTCACCACACAAAAGTGTTCATGGATTTAGGACTGATAAAGGGCTTGAGTTCCTTCTTTCATGGAAAATTTTTTATGTGTGTATATACTTTATATGGCCATGTGGGAACCTGAAAAATGCACAAAACATGGGATGACAGAAATATGCAGCAACAAAATACGCCCTTGAGGTAAATTCGTATCAGGCAAGACATCTGTGCTTGAATCATGCAATGAGGTCACTCAAAGTATTTTGCAGAAATTTAATAAAGTTATTTTTTACTAGAATAAAAAAGAAATTAAGTAATTGTTAAAAAAAATATAGTAACAATAAACTAAATTGCATTTGCAAGTCAAAATTGCGAATATTACATACATACATCCATTCATTATCCGAACCGCTTAATCCCTATCATGGTTGCGCGGGGATCAGAGCCCATCCTGGGAACTTACAGGTGCAAGGTGTGGACCAACCCTAGGCTGGTGCCAACACACCGCAGGCCACACACGCTCACACAATCACAGTCTCACTCACACCATATGGGGCCAATTTAGAGTTGCCAATCAACCTATATTGCATGCTTTTGGACTGTGGGAGAAACCGGGGCACCCGGAGGAAACCCACTCAAACACGGGGAGAGCATACAAACTCCTCACAGAAAGACCCTACGGCCGACCCGGGGATCAAATCCAGGACCTTCTCGCTGTGAGGCGGTTGCGCTAACCACTGCGCCACCCCTATATTACACCCTAAAAGCATGTGCTGTTGTTTGATTGGTGACTCTAAATTTGCCCCGTAAGGTGTGACTGGCAGTGTGTTTGTGTGAGTGTGTGCCCTGCAGTGTTTGGTCCCTGCCTCACGCCTGTAGTTCCAGGATAGGCTACAGTCCAGTCCCCGTGACCCTGATAGGGATTAAGTGGTTTGAAAGAAGGATAAAAAATAGTAAATCTTCTTCTTCTTCTTCCTCTTTCAGCTTTTCCCTTCAGCGGTCGCCACAGCAAATCATCTGTCTCCATTGAGTCCTATCCTCTGCATCCTCTACCCCCACACCAACTAACTTCATGTCCTCTTTCACCACATCCATAAATCTCCTTTTTGGTCTTCCTCTCAGCCTCCTGCCTGGTGGCTCCAACCTCAGCATCCTTCTACCTATGTACTCATTGTCTCTCCTCTGGACATGTCCAAACCATCTCAGTCTGGCCTCTCTGACTTTATCTCCAAAACATCTAACATGAGCTGTCCCCCTGATGAACTCATTCCTGATCCTATCCATCCTCGTCACTCCCAAAGAGAACCTCAACATCTTGAGCTCTGCAACCTCCAGTTCTGCCTCCTGTCTCCAAACCATACAACATCGCTGGTCTCATCGCTGTCTTGTACACCTTTCCTTTCATTCTTGCTGAAACTCTTTTATCACACATCACATCTGACACTTTTCTCCACCCATTCCAACCTGCTTGCACACGCTTCTTCACCTCTTTTCCACTCTCTCCGTTGCTTTGGACCGTAGACCCTAAGTACTTGAAGTCTTCTACCTTCTTTACTTCTACTCCCCGTAACTTCACTGTTCCACTTGTGCCCCTCTCATTTACACACATGTATTCTGTCTTGCTGCGACTAATCTTCATTCCTCTCTTCTCCAGCACATATCTCCACCTCTCTAGCCTTTCCTCAACTTGCGCCCTGCTCTCACTGCAGATCACAATGTCATCTGCAAACATCATAGTCCATGGAGACTCCTGTCTAACATCATCTGTCAGCCTGTCCATCACCAAAGCAAACAAGAAGGGGCTTAGAGCCGATCCTTGATGCAGTCCCACCTCCACCTTGAACTCCTCTGTCACTCCTACAGCACATCTCACTGCTGTCTCACAGCTCTCATACATGTCCTGCACCGCTCTAACATACTTCTCTGCCACTCCAGACCTCATCATGCAATACCACAGCTCCTCTCTCGGCACCCTGTCATATGCTTTCTCTAAATCTACAAAGACACAATGCAGCTCCCTCTGACCTTCTCTGTACTTCTCCATCAGCATCCTTAAAGCAAAAATAGCATCTGTAGTACTCTTTCTTGGCATGAAACCGTACTGCTGCTCACAGATGCTCACTTCTGACCTAAGCCTAGCTTCCACCACTCTTTCCCAAAGCTTCATTGTATGACTCATTAGCTTTATTCCTCTGTAGTTACCACAATCCTGTACGTCTCCCTTGTTCTTAATAAAAAAATAGTAAATATTACATAAAATTAAGTAAAAGGAACTAAACAAAACTATAACCTAAAAATTGTACTTTAAATTGAGCTCATTTTACTTTACCTAAAGTTAAAGGAGCTCAAAGTAAAGTGCAATTTTTACACTGTTTAATTAAAACTGCAAATATTACATAAAGTAAAATACACCAATTTGATTCCATGAAGTTAAGTAAAAGTAGCAAGGCTAAAAGTGTAAATATAAAAGTAGAGTGAACGTGGAATATATCACATGCGTTTTTTTTATTCAAGAAAGCTTAGGAAAGTATAATTCACTTGCTTCTTACTTCTCTAAAATGGCATTCTTCACAATTCTGTATGAAAATGTGAACTGAAGGCCTGTCAAGAGGCTCATTAATATGAATATTCTTTCGCAAATCCTTCACGTAACTAAATGAGGACTAATCACGCAGGCTAAATAATATTGCTGAATGTGAACACTGAACCTTCACAGCATGAGGCGAGCTCTATGGCCCGAGACAAAAGCTCCTTTTAGGTCAACGGCACAAGGCACGATTGGACCAATTCAGAGAGGAAATGGATTTAATTGGCGCCGAGTCACTCCATTCACAAGGCATTACAATCTCTCTCTCTCTCTCCCTCTCCCTCTCTCTCTGCCAAGTATTCAGATAACGCACATTATGAATATATTACTAATTAAGCACAAGTTGCCAACTGTTTTAACAGCCATACTGGTCTATGGAAAGTGTTGCCTGTAGCTATTTTTACCATATTTATGAGTCATACAAATGAAAGAGGCAAAACCCAAATGAATATCAATGAGATAAGAACATTTTCTAAGGTTAAAAGGAAAACATCTAACGTCATTGTAGCCCAGTGCCTAAAAGGAAACAGAAAGACCCAAGACTTCGAAAGTATGGGAGTAGGTTAAAATTATTAAAAAACAAAACTGTATCATGTTAATCTGCAGCAGCAGCCAGTGTTGAAGAAGCTACTTTTAAATGGAAGCTTTCCAAGCTACAAATTATGCAATTATGTTTTAATGTAGCCTAGTAGTAATGTGGGGGGACTCAAGACCAGACTCGGTTGTATTTGTACTCGGTCTTGTCATGGACTCGGACAAAGAGGACTCGGGATTTTATTTGGAGACCAGCCGAGACCACAGCTCTGAGAATATTACTATTAAAACTCTTTGAGACCAATGCAGGCACTTTGCGTTGTTTAATTAATTCATGTTTTAATAACTCGGAATTTCTGGAACTTACAGAGACCACACACATGCTGTCAGAATCACAAGACTTTGAACTTTGAATTATATTCATGCCTGTGAAATTATTTCTGATTAATTCCTGCACAAAAACTGAAGTAATTGCATAAAAATAGATTAATTACATTCGCTATGTAAACACACGCATTAGTACTTGCGGTTCTCTCATATGGAATGCCATCATGCACAAAAATGTAGTTCTCTTCCAGAAAGGTCAAAAGCAGCACATTTTATAAAAATGAGTCAAAATCGGCCAAGAATTACTCGGAAGTTAAGTATTTCTTTATTTTGAATTGATGAGATTTTTTCCCCCATTTTATAATGGTAGAGAGTAGTCAGTAGGGTAAAAATAACTACAGAAAATGTATTATTTGTCATCAAATAATTTTATTCTGTATTCAGATAGATACCAAATGGATAAAGAACTGATTCCATCCGGCACTAACCTTATTTTTCTTCACAGTGCTAAGCCATAGATGCAGAGGTCGTTGTGTAGATTTCGTTGTGGTGCACTGTGTGCTGTGCCGTGCTGTGCTGTGGTGTGTTCTCAACGACAAATAATCACTCACTTTTAAGATTGATCAACTAATTGATAAAATAGTCAGTTAATTAAACGATAGAAAATATTGTCAACACGGCCTTCGCAGCTGATGTGTATGTGAAGTAAACTGTCAAACGAGTGTTTGTCAAAGCTTGAGTCGAGTTAGAACTTTGTTGCTGGTGGCGATCGTTAGCGTTGTGGAAAGCTGTTCAGTTTGGCGGTTCTCTGCTTATTATTGCTAGCTTCCAGCAGTAATGGAAGACACTGAGCCTGGAGGAAAATGTGGATTTTACTGCTGGAAGTGGAGATAAAGCCATGCGGGAGAAACATGATTTGAAGCACAGTCAGAAGGGTCCCTGAGGAACTGAACTGAGACTCAAAGGAGAGAGAGAGAGAGAGAGAGAGAGAGAGAGAGAGAGAGAGAGAGAGACGGAGACATGGATGGCTGAGGGACAGTAAAATGTTCCATTTAACTCATTAACTCTGTGGAAATGATAAAGCACTCATTACTCATTAGCCATTAGGATTATCACATTTTCACACACACACACAAATTGCTATAATTTCCACCTCTGTGCAGTTATATACTCTGGTTTCATGATATGGCTTTTACAGGTAACACACACACACACACACACTCTGTTTACACCCAGCAGGCTGGTCTGCTATCTGGAGATAAGTCATTTAAAAGCTTGAATCATAATTGCTGACACCACTGAGCTGATATGGTTTAATATAATACAGAATTACTGATAGCCGAGAAGGTTTATATTTACCCAGGTGTGTGTGAAAGTGTGTGTGCGTGTGAAGGGGAAAGCGAGATGTTATGAAATCTGTACTCAGAGAGTCTGACACAAGAGTGCCGACACATTCTCAATTTCCCAGCGTTAATATTCATGGTCTGAAGCTTAAGATGGAAAGCCATTAAATATTTTAGCGATAGCAAACTTTTAAATGTTTCAACAATTTTTTAAGTGGCTCCAGCATGGCAACTTCACCATTAGTAAGGAGGTCATAAACAGGAACGTCTGCAACATTTGAATACAGAAAATTAATGATGAATCAGGAAAAATATACTGCTTATGTTTTGACACCAATATCTTGATATAACTGTATAAATGCAGTTATGATATACTTTTTTAATACAAACACACACACATTTATAACGGCCCTCACAAAACCACAAAAATCGGACAGATCTTAAGTTTTATAAAAGTTTTGGGAATAATCAGGCCCTCACAACAACCTAAAAGCCTGTCAAGAATGGACAGATAGACAAACACACACACACGCACAAAATTTCTGCTCACTATGGTCCTAAGAACTTAATCCCCCTTTCCCAAACACACAGCCCACCCTTGTTAATCACTCATTAAAACAATAACAGTTGTTCCTCCCCTCCCCCTCTCATCCCCTTGGCTTTCTTCCCTATTTTAACCCCAGTCTTTACTGTAACCCAGTGGTGGAATATTTAGTTGAACGTAAGTGCAACTACTTTTACATTACTGAATTAATACGCAACTATAAGCAAAATTGACTGACTACACTCATGAAAGTACAAATACAAGTACTTCTTTTCACAGACCACCTCCTCTCTTAGGGCCTTTTTAGACGTACACTACCAGTCAAAAGTTTGGACACACCTTCCCATTCAATGTTTTTTTCTTTATTTTCATTACTATTTACATTGTAGATTCTCACTAAAGGCATCAAAACTAGGAATGAACTGTGTAAGGGCTATTTGACCAAGAAGGAGAGTGACGGAGTGCTGCACCAGATGGCCTGGCCTCCACAGTCACCTGACCTAACCCAGTCGAGGTGGTTTGGGATGAGATGGACCGCAGAGTGAAGGCAAAAGGGCCAACAAGTGCTCAGCATCTGTGGGAACTCCTTCAAGACTGTTGGAAAACCATTTCAGGTGACTACCTCATGAAGATCATCGAGAGAATGCCGAGAGTGTGCAAAGCAGTGATCAAAGCAAAGGCTGATTATTTTCAAGAATCTCAGATATAAAACATGTTTTGTGTTATTTCACACTTTTTGTACTACCGATTAGGGGTTTGATCACATAATTGTAGTTTTTGTCAAACTGCTTTTCCAGCTGCTCCAGATACGCCGCCATTTGTAGTGAATCCTCAACAGAGTATGCCCCGTCCCCTTCCTCGATTTTGATTGGCTAGCAAGAGAGAAGTGACATTGACGAGCCCAGCGCTGTTCTAATAGTTGCACGGATTTCAACTTAATGCGCTCTAAGCACTCCGGTAAAAAAAAACGTCCCACCAAACTTTTTTTTTTTTACCACTGAAGGTGGTTAGCTCTCTGAATACTGAAGGTCGTTGGATTTGTATTAAAAATAGGTGCTGACAGCGCAAAAACTGAGTTTGGTGGACACAGGGCCTCAATTCCTTACATACCACAAGTGACCATGATAATCATGAAGAAGGGTACTGTATCGTGATCCACACAATGTCACCTGCTATTCACTGATGGAGAAAAACATGACGCAAACAACCGGTAAACATTCAAGTTTGGAATCATTTTATTTCTTGCGTGTACTGAATATTTTTTTTTTTTACCGAATGTCGTGTAAACGTAATTTAAAAAAAAACATAAATCATTATCTGCACGTGAAAACGTGAAAACCTATATTTCCCCTGTCCAAACTTTATGAGAATACCTTCATCCTCTTAAATTTAGAACTTTAGCAAAAATTTAGCACAAGCGTAATGTAATGTAATGTACCTGAAAAACCTACTTAATTACAGTAACTTGAGGTTGTTAATTAGGTTGTAGATAAACAGAGATAAACAAGTTATAACAAAAAAAGGGAGTGATTATTTGTCATTGTGAACACACCACAGCACACCACAACCAAATGTGACCTCTGCATATGACCCATCTGTGAAGGAGCAGTGGGCAACTAACAAGCACCCGGGGAGCAGTGCTTGGGGACGATACCTTGCTCATGAGTACCTCAGTGGTAACTTTACAAGCCCTGGATTCAAACCTGCGACCTCCTGATCACGGGGAGAACACTCTACCGTTACGCCACCAGCTGCTCCAGTTGAGACATCACACATTGATGCCGTCTCACTATTTGGCGGGATCTCAGACCTTACTAGTTGCTTAGCTAATCATATCCCCTCGTCTTAAGCAGAATCTTGAACTGCCAACTTAGCTGTTTGTTAAACAAGATATTACCATTAAAACACCAATAGAATTATGGTCGTGTAGCAGTGCTCTTACTTATTAGGTGATTAGGTGACTTATTAGTCACTTGTCGCAACAGAGGTTTCCGAGAAAAACGACCGTTTATGTTGCGTGGGGTAAAATTTTGGATTTTCTGTTTTTAGTGTTTTGAAACAGTGGAAGGTCTATACTGTACTGTTGTAAATAAATTTCGCTGAAAAACTTACCTTTTCCATCCTAAAAACGTGACTTTCTTGAGGTAAGGAATTCAATTCCAGCAGAATGTTAAAAGATTGTGTTTTGACCGCTATACTCCAATATTTACGGTAAATCCACTGGTTGACTAGCATGAAGATATTTCTCCGGAATCCATCTTCGTCTCCTGAGTTCAGTTAACCTAACGCAGGTAGGCTATCCGTGTGGCTGTGAATGCAGCGTAGGCTACCGTAAATGCAAATGTAGCCGCGACCGCACCAAGCGTCTGTGAGTGCTACGTCGCTAGTCAATTTCAAAGGCAGATTTCTCCGTTTCTCACTTGGCGTGACAGGAGAAACCCAACTCCTTTGAATGTTGATATCTCAGTCATATGTCGTCCGGTTCATTCCATATAGGCATCATTTTGAAGGTTGATTTATGCCCTTTCATGAAAACATAATAACTTAATTTTGAAAATTTGAGAGAAATGACTGGTTTTGACGTGGAGGGTCACGTGTACGCTTTCTGTGTCCTGCCTAAACCAACCATGGTGTCTGAGTTGATTATTCCCTCCATCCACCTTGATGTTTCATGACAGTTATTTGCTGAATTACTGACTTAAATTATATCTGTCAAAAGGGAGCCTCATTGTACAGAGTAAAACAAATTTACAAACATTTATATCAGATAAAAGTCTTATTATAATTTAAAACACACCAGCATTTATTGATGAGTTACTAATATTTATCATTTAAAACATGTCTGCATGTATTGATGCGTTGCTAACAACTGGCAAAAAGGAGCATTATTGTAAAGTTTAAAAAGTGGTAAAGGGGTACCATACTTCCAACCCTGTTCTCTAACACGCCCCCAAACCTCCGCAGCGACACAGATTAATGCCAAACACACTCTTAAGCAGTTTCCCTGAAGGACTGACCCGAATCTGACCCACCACGCTGGCTAATTTTTTTCAAACCCGAAGAAGGGATTAGGAGTCGGGATTAGGATGGATCTATTTGAGGACGGACTGTCCGTTGCCAAATTATAATCCCACTCAATACCCCCCTAAACTTGTCTCCTCTCCAACTGCTTTAGTTCAGGCTGTCCAACTCAAGTGACACTTGCCAAACCCCCAAATTAAGAAAAAAAAAAATCTGGCAGTTAAATACAAGTCATATTTTCCTGGAGAAAACGATGGTTGAATGTGAGAATCGAAATGACACTACAATAATACTACATTTTATTTTCATTTATGATTATACTTCCTTTTGATATACAACATAAAACCTGACTTAATATATGAAATGAACATTAGCATTCAGTACATATTAATTACACAGGTTTTCATCCAAACTGCTCATTATTTCATAATGCTGCAGATTTTCTCTGCTGTTTTGGAGCAGTTCTCAACTGGGAATCAAAATTTTTCAAAACTATGCCTGGAACCCTTTAGAGCATTGAGGCCTTTGCTCTGACATCAAAACAGCAATTCTCGATGCTTTTTGCCAACATTTGCAGAGTTATCCGTTAAAAAACTCGTACTAATCAAAGGGAATTATACTCCTCATTATAAACATCTCAAACTGAATTACTGAATCTGAAAAGAAATCTGAAAAACATTATTATTCCCAAGGGGAATTACTTCTGGACTAACCAGACTCAGATAGACAGGCAGACAGACAGATCACATCCACAAGGTCACTTCTCTGTTTTTTGCTGTCGCTAGGAGAAGACGACGTCCTGAAATTGTAGGCCTGGTGATGTGTACTGATGACTCGGACATCTGCGTATGTAAACACACTCCAGCACCTCTCTATCACACAAATCTGTTGTTTACCGATCTAACAAAGTGGTGAGCGGAGGCCAATTTTGATTTAGTCAAGCCACTAGTCCCTTGTCTGTGTTTGCCTAGTAAAGAGTGCATGATGGAGTTTGTCCGGTCCCTAACTGGATCAACCCCATCAATTTATACTCGCAGCTCACTCTATTTGGAACTTTGTGATCAGACTTTGTGATCGTCACTACATTTAGTAAACGTACCCTGTTGATTCAGACTTTTAATTTCATTTCAACCAAGGAGACCATTCGGATTAGGAAGGTAAGATACATTTTATTGAGAAAACAGGTGGTCGTTTTAGTGTGTATGTGACAGTTTGGAGGGAGCCCGTCGCTT
Source organism: Distichodus sexfasciatus (assembly GCA_032718565.1). Lineage (NCBI taxonomy): Eukaryota > Metazoa > Chordata > Actinopteri > Characiformes > Distichodontidae > Distichodus > Distichodus sexfasciatus. The sequence goes on from JAVGVS010000286.1 coordinate 528,035, forward strand.
GGTCGTTGGTTCCCTCGTCTTTGAAGCTAGCAGATCTGGCTGGGAAACCAGGCAGGAAGGCGAAGGAGCCTGCCCCGTACCAAGGCGGGAAGCCGGAGGTGGTGGAGGGGAGGAGGCGGGCGAAACCGGAACGGCTGTAATGGCAAAGAAGAAGGCCAGTGTTACTGCTTATATACAGACTAGGAGTTATGCGATTGGGCGCGCCGCTGCTCATTAGGTCTCCTCGTTTGAACTTTCGTGTTCACTTCCATTTAATTTAAACTTGCACATTTGTTGAGTATCATCAATATTAGAATGAAGATTATTGCCAAGTATGTTGTTACATACAAGGAATTTTGGTGGTTGGAGCTTAGACATTAAGGACAAAAACATCAGCAAGAACATTGATTAAATATCATGTTCCTTAAATGGGAAATCATCTACTACATGTTAAAAGTGACCCATTAACCTTATGAGAGGTCAGCATGCAAAGTGTGTGGATTGTTGCACCCGTTAAGAACTTCAGATAGGAGAAAAATGCATACACACATACAGACAGAACGTCTTTTTTTGCAGTGTCATTTTTGTGCAATAAAGTATTCAACGTGCATTTGACTACATTATAGAGATCATCTAATTTCTGTATATTTACTTATTTATATATGCACTACCAGTCAAAAGTTTGGACACACCTTCCCATTCAATGTTTTTTTCTTTATTTTCATTACTATTTACATTGTAGATTCTCACTAAAGGCATCAAAACTAGGAATGAACTGTGTAAGGGCTATTTGACCAAGAAGGAGAGTGACGGAGTGCTGCGCCACATGGCCTGGCCTCCACAGTCACCTGACCAAACCCAATCGATGGTCTGGATGAGATGGACTGCAGAGGAAGGGCAAAAAGCCCAACGAGTGCTTAGCATCTGTGGGAACTCCTTCAAGACTGTTGGAAAACCATTTCAGGTGACTACCTCATGAAGGTCACATCGAGAATGCCAAAGAAAGGATCAAAGCAAAGGTGGTTATTTTAAGAATCTAAGATATAAAACATGTTTTGGGTTATTTCACACTTTTTGTTTACTACATAATTCCATATGTGGTCATTCATAGTGCCTTCAGTGAGAATCTACAATGTAAATAGTCATGATAATAAAGAAAAAACATTGAATGGGAAGGTGTGTCCAAACTTTTGACTGGTAGTGTTGCAAAATGTCTACAATTAAATCTTCACTGTAAACAATACATCTTGTGAAATGAAGGCAAAAACATATTAATAAAATTGTGTTCAGTAAAAGGATGATATCAGGTTTGTCTTGGCGTTTTCACATCAAATAAATGCTCAAAATGCTCAAAAATAGCTGTGATCACATAAGGTTAAAGCACAACTTTAGCGTTTTTACTCAAGTTGTATTGTAATGGGGGACTTTTACTTGAGTCATTTTCTTTGTAAGGAATCTTTACTTTTACATAAATCTTAAGGGTGTTTCCACATATAGTCCTCTTTAAAGGAACCAAACTCAGTCCTCTAGAAATGGTCCAAAAAAGTGGACCAAATAGAAAGGAACTCAGTTCTTTTATGTTCACACTCGGTCAGTCTTGTTTGAAGGGACTCGGTTTTCTTTTTCTGGTCCACTTTCAGCTCAGACGGGGCCTCAGTCCTTTTTTCTGTTCATACCTTCTTCTATGGAGCTTCTCAGACTTTTACTGCTTTGCATTCTGGGCAGTTTTCACTGAGCAAACTGTCAAGTCACAACCAGGAGCTGAAGTTCATAAGGCGCGAAAATGTAAACCGTACACGGACTTCTAAAGAAATCGGATCTTCGAGACCACTCCCGATGTGGTCTTAGCTTCTGGTTCAAGCTGAGGGTCTGAGTTCGTTTGGCGTGTTCACATATACATAAAAAATGCTGACTAATCGATCTGAGTTCACTTTGAGGGCTATAAGGGACCAAGGGTGAAAACACCCTAAGAGCCAGTTTCCCAGTTGAGGATTAAGCCCAGTCGTAGACTATCTTTGAGTTTGAATGGTAAATCTCCACTGGTGCTACAACATACAACTTAGTCTGCCTAGGGCGAATCTATGAGCAAGAAACCAGCCCTAAATGTCCAACTGCACAACCATGCCAATCATGTTCTGTTCGATTTTTAGTGTTTTTGTTATTAAGTGAGTCATATCACTCTTTGTGTACTTTGTTCTAGCTGCCTGAAGACTCTTTTTTAAATGAATAGGCCCCACCTGCACAATGACACTTCACAGCAGCTTTGTGATGTCCTTCTGTTGGAAGTGAGGAGCATTTATTTGTTTTGCAGCACACACACATTCACACACACACACACATTCACAGACACACATGCTCACACACACATTTGTGTCCGCTTTGTGCTGCCCTGACTTTAAAAGGGAAGTCTGCATCTCAAGTCTTTGATGTCGTAGTAAGACAGACACACACACACTTTCATCCCCAAAGAGGCTGTGTGTGTGTGTGTGTGTGTGTGTGTGAGAGAGAGAGAGAGAGAGAAAGAGAGCTTATTTTATGTTTGCCACGTGCCTCTTCCTGAATGTGTGTGGTCTCAAACTAAAACCAAGCCGATGCGTGGTGTGTTTCTGTGTGTGTGTGTGTGTGTGTGTGTGTGTTTTACAGATGGTTTGCAGGATATCAGCTTCTACACCATGCTGAAATGATCAACACCTATGTTCTTCTGCTTGAAAGAAAGAGAAAGCCGGCTGTAAAAGTAATGTTGAGCTAAAATGCCTTCATTACAGAGAAGAGGTGTGTTTCTCTCTCTGTCTAACACACACCACACACACTCCATGGTTGGGCAGGGTATAAAAACATTCAAATCTCAAGCAGCTGTTGGATGTCCTCTTTACTAATTACAAACTCTGTGGGCTTCCTCTTCCTGGTGACACAAATCCACACACAGCTGTACACACACACACACACACCTCCATCTGTTCATGTGCTGTTTAATTCATGACCAGCTCCCTTTATGATGAAAGGAAATAAGGCACCCAAACTTTCTGACTGCAGTCCAAACCATTGAGGAATGCACATTTGAGAGCATGTGTGTAAAGCAAAGGTGTGTGTGTGTGTGTGTGTGTTTGTGTGTGTGTGTGTGTGTGTGTTTTATTAGAAGCTAATTAATGGGCTCCACCAACATCATTACTGACCCCACACTCACTTTTATGCCATTTAGTTCTTGCACATGCACGTTGAAATTAATGTTGAGAGACTTTAATGACATTATTAGGATGCAAATAATAATAATAATAATAATAATAATAATAATAATGGGTTTCTATGTAATTTCTGTCTTTTAAAATAATAAATATATATAATTACAGCGATGTCAAGGTTTCAATTTGGCTTCAGAATGTTAGGATTTCCTGATAAAGTCCTGATGCGTCAATATTAGGAGCGTTGCTTTGGTAATGACTTTTCCGCTCCGTTAGCGAGAGAGCTTTTTTCGACATCTAGCAGCCTGCTGAAGCGTGACTACATTCTACTGCTTTAATTAAAGTCTAATAAAGCTGACAGACTTTTTTGTCTTCTCGTCTTAAAAGTGGGCTCTGTAAGGCTAAATTGGGGCTGCTCTAGCAGAGAATGGAATTTGAAGGCGGAAACACAAAACACACACACACACACACACAAAATGTCAGGGTTTTTTCATATTAACCTCATTGGCTTTACAACATTATAAACAACCCCTTGAACTAAACCCTAAAAGATACCATAACCAAAGTAATAATGTACAGCTAAAAATAACTTTAACCCCAGTGCAACCCTCACATTCAAAATTAGTCATTGTTCTAATTTCAACCTTAATTTCTAATTTGCATAACAAGCACAAATATGATGGAACTAAATTGCAACATACAATATCTCTACCACTATCTGTCTCTAAAACACACAGACAAATATATGTAAATGATAGGATTTTCCTTATTAATTTCATTGATTTTATTGTAAATTGAATCTATTTCTCTACCCTGTAGCCTAACTATAATCCAGACCTTATAATTATTAGAATCCAAGCCCCAAGTGCTATGGAACGCCTGTAATTGTTCCATTTTTTTCCCTACAAACACATTGTGCAGCTTAACTAAGTCACAGAAAGCTGTAAGTACAAATGGTATAAGTCAAAAAGCAGCCTATAATTGGTGCTATAGCAAAGGAAATTGCTTTTTCACCTTCAAGGCACTCAAAAATGATACATAAATTTATGCCGCCTGGGTTCACTCTGATGCTAATTAAAACAATTACACCCATTTGAACAGTGCGCGCTAAAAATGCTACTTTTAAAATGTATGCCGCCTTGATTCACTGGAGTCACAATTAAACAATGTTACCATTTGATCAATAGGAGTGCTAAAACGCTACATAAATTTATGCCGCCTGATTCACTGAGGACGCTTAATTAAACAACAATGACACTATTTGAACAAATAGGCGCGCCAAAAATGCTACTTAAAATGCTGCAGTCTGATTCACTGAGATGTTAATTAAACAATGTTACCATTTGAACAATAAGCAAAGTAAAATGCTACATATAAATGCATGCAGTCTGATTCACTGAAGCGCTAATTATACAATACCGCTATTTGAACAATAGGGGGCGCTAAATGCTACTTAAAATGTATGCAGTCTGGATTCACCGAGATGTTAAATAAAACAATGTTACCATATGAACAATAGAGTGTGCTAAAAATGCTACTTAAATGTATACCGCCTGATTCACTGAGATAATTAAAACAATGTTACTATTTGAACAATAGGGTGCGCGCCTAAAAAATGCTACTTAAATGTATGCAGTCTGATCTACTGATGCTAATTAAACAATGTTACTATTTGCCCAATAGGTGCGCTTAAAAATGCTACTTTTAAATGTAGTATGCTGTCTGATCTACTGAGATGTTAATTAAACAATGTTAATATTTGGCAATAGGTGCACTTAAAATAGTACATAAATGTATACAGTCTGATTTCACTGAGATGCTAATTAAACAATGTTACTATTTGAACAATAGGTGCACTAAAATGCTACTTAAATGTATGTCGCTCAACGAAGTCAAACAAAGCTGAATCTTTTAGTCCATATAGGATGGTGCTGCTTAGCATTTAATAAAAACAGTGATTTGACGACCATTTGCATAATGCAAATGTTAGACATTTTAACCCATTTTAGTCCAATTGGCTGATTAGGACAAGTAAGGTATCAAAATGAATCTGTGGACTTTTTGATTTTTTTTTTTTTTTTTTGCTAATCTTGATTTTTTGATTCACTGACTCTCTTCTTCAGCTGCTTTTGTGCTGCTTTTTGTGACTCTTGCTTGACCCCACTCGCTGTTATTGCTTAAGTGTTAGTATTATTATTAAATATGCAGTAGAACACTGCGTGGAACCCATTGAATCGGGGTATGATTCTTTTTTTTTCTGCTTTAAAACGTGGTTAGGAGAAAACTGTAAGACCCAGCTTTGAAATGGTAGGCAGGTCCGACCCCACCCACTACTCAGGCCAAAAAAAAAAAAGCACCAATATAAGCTTATTTTATGCTTTTTCAAAAAATTGCATTTGAACCCAGAGTCTGATTCAAAAATTCCTTATTCCTTGGGTCACATTTGTCTTTTGATAATCAGACTTATTTCCGCCAGATTTGATTTTTCACTAATTTGCATAATATACAAAACCATCTCTTTAACTAGTCCCTGGATTTTATCCAATCTGTATAACTGGTATCATTTGAATCCCAAGACACTTTTTCTTTAATTATTATCGAAAGCACATTTTAATTTAATGAATATGTTAAATGTGGTGGGCTTGGCATAGACTGCAATGCCACACACCGTGTCATAGAAACTGCCTGTGGCCATAAGGCAGCTTTGAAATTTGGCAGGTAGGTCTGGTACCCCTCCCACTACTCAGCAAAAAAAAAAAAAAATTGCACTACTCTGCCAGTTGGTGGCGCTATAATAAGCTATTTTGTGTTTTGCCTAATACGCTTTGAACCAGGAGCACCCTGACAAAAGGATAAACCTGTCATCATTTTTCAACATCTGTCCACTTCTGACCACAAAACTGATAAAGCTGCAAACTGCATGGCCCCCCGTAATCACTGCTTGCAGTTATATTCACATACATACATATACATACATATATATACATACATATATCAATAATTGATCTGTAATCCATTATAGGCTATATAATATTTCTCAGGCCCAAACATAACCTAATTCTAAACCTAAATGTGAATCTCTAATTGGAACACTTTTAACCACAATCTAACTCCTAAATTGACAAGTTGAAAACAGTGACAGGAAACCTGTCCTATGGATATACACAAATACTGGGTATATGTCCAAGTACTAATTTTTTCAACTCACAAAACAAATATATAAACATATTCACAAAGCCACAAAGTTTGGCTCTAACTCTGTAGGTCATCCGGTGCCTATTTATCACTTAAAGCAACACACACAGTTTGTATATTGTATTGCCAAGAATCGAACTCTTTTTCATTTCTTCATTTCTCTATTCATCTGTATTCATCTGAATGATCTTGGAAGTCAGCATCAGAATACATACACACACACACACACATGACACAACACACATAAATATCTTTTGATTATGATTATGATTTGCACCAGTTTGAAGTAGAAGTTTGCAAAGAAAAGTTTTCTTCTTAACGAACGCTGGAAAAACATCTACAAATGTTTTTTAAGGTTGTGGATTAATTTTCACGTTAAATTCCCTGTTTGTTTTCATAACATCTCAGTTTGAAAGAAAAAGAGAAAGTTCCAACACCTTCCAAATGAAAGAAACATCTACAGTTGATGGAAAATTTGGTCACTATTTTACACCTGTAAAAGGGTGGAAACTCATGGAAGCATCCAGAACCCTTCTTCCTCCATACTTTACTCCGTAGACATTGTGTTCTACTTAGGAAGGAATGAAGGTCTATAAACGGAGCTTAAGTGGTTGTTGATGATGCTAAACAGTTTTTTTGATCTCAGCTCAGCTTCTGGGAATATCTGGACAAAGAGAACATCTCACAGTTGATGGAAAATTTGGTCACTTTCATTTTTACACCTGACCTCTCGTAAAAGGGTGGAAACTCATGGAAGCATCCAGAACCCTTCTTCGTCCATACTTTACTCCGTATACATTGTGTTCTACTTAGAAGGAATGAAGGTCTATAAACAGAGCTTAAGTGGTTGTTGATGACGTTAAACAGTTTTTTGATCTCAGCCTGGGGCTTCAGGAGTGGTGGCTCCGTCCAGGTGTTGTTCTTAAATGCGACTGCTTATAGTATGTTAAGATATGTACTGAGGTGTTTCCATCTTGTGATGGAGGCTGAATGAAGGCTGTAATTATAGCTGTGTGTAAAAAGGGTGTATACGAAAGTGGTTATTAAACGTTCACACTGACACTTGCGTTCAAGCGTACAGACTATTTAGCAGGATACTTAACCTGAATTTGTTGGTTATGTTCAAATAGTCTTTCCAAAATTATAAAGACGGGTATTTTAACTACCAGGTATTTCTGGTTGGTGTTAAATTGGCAGAAGTGGCATCCGATGTGTGATTCATATGCGTCACAGCTTTGGCTGCTGTAAGATATCTCCAGTATCTGGTTATGACTTGGCCTTGGAAAGTCGAACTCTGTCTCCAATTTCTATAAATTATCACGAATGTTTACAAATCCTATAAATGTAAACTTATGTTATTGCATGTTATGCACCACAACAGCCCCTTGTTTTAATTAAGAGACTAAGTACAAACACCTTACAACATGTGCCTGGTGCAAGAACTTTTTATTGCAACTTCTTTGAGCTTAGTTAAAATTTCATTTGGACACACCTAAATGTTTGGACCAGGCGCTCGGGTCGCAAATGGGGGCCTCTTAAATGCTACAGCAGTAAAAACTAATTCCATTTTTCTCCCTGACGTGACGCTATTCCTAAAGCTTTAGTGCACTTCCAAAAATCCCTGTGCTGTTGGGGAAACTGGCCGAAAATGTCCTATGATGGCCTCCAAGACAGATTTTAAATGGCCACAGGGGAAAATGAAGAGAAAGTGTGAGAGAAAGAGTTCAGAAGGCTTGGTGTGTGGTCTCAGTCATGGGGCCTTCGGGACTCACCTCTTTCCAGCTTTTCTCTGTCTCACCCACACTTTTTCTATCCCTCTCTCTCTCTCTCTTCCCCCTCCACCTCTCTCTCTTTCTAAGTCTTCCCATTCTTCTCTCTGTTTACACGGCCTTCACTCCCCCGCTCCCTCTTATCTTCCAATGTACTACAGGTGTGCTTGATCACAAACAGGCACCCTAAAGGGCAGAAAATGGTGTGTGTGTGTTTGGGTGTCGTTTGGGGGCCTTATATAGTAATGTGGGTGTAAAGAGTAAAGCGAAATAAACAGTTCATAAATCCTATATAAAAGATTCTTAGTGATATTGTTATTTCTTTGTTAATTGTTGCTCTTTTTACATTTCAAGTCATTTTGAATGTAATATAGTAGTGTGTAAAATCTCCTTTTTTGTTTTATGGCATTGCATTTTTAGTCGACTGTAGCCTATCCTGGCTGTGCTTGTGGGTTGATTCTTCTGATTTGTTTCCACACTTTCTTCTTGATTCAGCAAACAGTGGAGACGTTTTGTTTGCATCTTCACTATATGCCTCCTCGCGTTAAAAGAAAAGAGTAGATCAGTGTGATATTGTTTGGTTCATTGTGGCTGTTTGTTGCCTTTTGATGCAGGTCATGGCAGAAGTAACAGGGTCTATATGACCCATTTAAAGGTTGACAGCCAGTGCCGCTTGTGTTTATTTTGGAGTATAATTCAGTTTGGACAGTTGCTGGGTCAGACATGAATGCTGGCAATTTCTAAAAGTATTTAACTGAATATTTGAATTTGTTGGCAAAATGTGTCATATATCACACCACTCCATATCTACTGGGTTCACAGCATCTTATCATCTATTTGCACTTAAGAAGCTAGTAGCATAAATGCTAATGAGTGGACATACTGTCACCCCACACAGGAAGAATCCCAGTTCAAACCCGGTTCAGCGGTAGGACTTTAGGAGTTTGTGCTCTCTCGTGGTTTGCAGTTGGCTCTTTCTCCAGGTGCTCAGTTCTCCCACAGCCCAAAAAAAGAATGCACTTTAGGTTAATTATGACTTTGAAATTGGCCTGTAAGATGTGAAAATGAGTGTAAAAAAGTCTCTGTGTTGGCTCGGCTGGGTGGGGTTGGTCCCTGCCATGCCCGCTGCCAGAAGTTCCTGGGAATTGAGCAGTAGTTCGGATAAATGACTTGGAATTGAAGGAAACAACTGAATGGTTAGGAGCGGCCCAAGGGTCTGTATGTCACTGAGGTATTCACGAGTACACCTGCCCCAAGCACCATTCTCTGGGCACTGTACACTGTAATGTTGCTTTTAGGGGTTGGCCAAATGTAGAAATAGTGTATCAGGGTCCACCGTAGGATTTTAGCACTGTTCAGTCTGTTCGGTCTGCCCATCTATGGCACAGTGACAGGACTGAGGGATTGTCCAAACTATATTCTCTCATTCATGTTTGCCCTAATTATATATGTGTACATAAAACAGAGAAAGCATGTTCTGTGTATAATTTACATGATTCTCATTTATTGAGAGATTTATTTAATTTTCCAAATGATTGTTGAATGGATGATTTAGGAACAGATCGTATTATATGGATGCTGGCTAAAACAATGGAAGTGCATACCGTATTTCCAAGTAAGAATTGGTTATTATTAGTACATTTAGTCAGTAAGAAGTATTAATGAATAACGCAACGCCGTCAACGGTTTAAATATGCAACATCTTTTTCTAATAAACCAGACAATCACGAAGTCTAAATAAATTAAATATATTGCATTTACTGGCTAACATCTCTTCTGCCGTCAGAATTTCAATGCAGAGATTCCTTTGCCGCGATTAATAACCCCAGCAGAAGCCCTCGCATTGGCTACGACAGTGTATAACTTGGGGGTTCAGAGGATTGACGAGCGGTGCCAGCTCACGAGCTTCCACGCCGCTGTTCTTGGAAACTTTGTTTGTGTGGTATATTGTGTCACGGTCGCGAGAGGTGGGGTTTAAAAAGTGTGTGTGTGTATTTGCATGCATATTTACTGCCTTTTAAGCAGCATTTTTTCACTGTCATGAGATGAAATAATCTGGTCGACAGAGTCGTTGGTTCACATCCAACTGCATTCTCCCATTCACAACCCAGCTTCCATTTCAGATCATTTAGCTCAGTTTATCTACTTAATTTAAAGATTTTAAGGTTTTAATGCTCCATTTTAATTGTCCATTTAACTGAATTTAATGCACTAATAAAATCCTAAGTAAATACTAACCAAAATATATTCAGCCAAAATATATTTGTAGTTGCTTTACTGATCTTAGTATAATTCTGCAGCTTCTTTAATGGGCGGCGTTTATAAAAACTGGTCACAACAACCAGTTTTGTCCACTTTCTCAGTCAAGCTTCCCAGCATGCAAGGCTCTGGCCAAGCCTCAGTGTTGTACTAGGCTGGCTGCAAATAAACCATTTTTTCCATGAAATGGGATCATGAGGCGTGTGTGTGTGTGTGTGTGTGTGTGTGTAAATCGTGAACCAGTTAAACTGGTGTTTAACCCACAGTGAGTAAAAGAGAGTCCTTCTTAACGCTGGAATGTAAAGATCAGAGTCTGTATATTGGGAAGCGAGTTCCCCTGTGTGTGTGTGTGTGTGTGTGTGTGTGTGTGTAAAAAGGGGAACAGGTTTACAAAGATATTGGTAGAAGACTTGAATATTCCTATATGTTAAACTCACATGTTTGTGGCTTTATGAGTTTTTGTATGTGAGGACCGGGTCTGAGAGGGAAAAATGCTTGTATAGAAAAGTTGCAGGTTTTACACGAAAAGCTAAAAGATTTGAAAATATTTGCTTTTGGATACTGAGGTAAATTTTAGGCTTAGGAACATTACTGTAGTATTATTTCCATCTAGTACTTATGAACACATCACCTTGGGATATATCTTAAGTGGAAAGACAGCTCTTATGATGAAGGAGTGTGTGTTTTGAAGTGATAAATGAGGAGCTAATGTCCTCACAATGATAGGACAACCTCAGATTTGGCAGATTTTTGGGCCTTGGTGAGGACATTTGTGAATATTTGTATGTATAAGTGGAAAACTAAAGAATCGACTTGCTGATTACTTAGGTTATGTTAGTGTGTAATACTGAGTACACAGATCAAATGGAAGACACGATTAGTGTAAAGTGGTTTTAATTTGCAGTTATTTCAGATTTCAGTCTAGTTTTTAGAGTAAAAAATGTTTGTCACATTTAGCCATAGTTTGAAGAAGTTGATAAAGTACCATTTTGCTTCAACTTTTAAATATTATTTTTCTTAGACAGCTTGAACCTGCCCGCATTTTGCAAAACAAGATGTAAGGTTGTAACATGCTCATAAAAGCTAGTCAGTTGAACTTAGCTAGCGGACACAAGGCCAACGCTAGCCCTGCTAACGAAAACTTTTTGCTTGTGAGCAGGAAATACCATGCTAACAGGCTAAGCATGTAAGCAGTGAGTGGTATGGCAGAATTGCAGGTTCGCCCCATGCTCAGAAGGTCATAGTTCAAATCCAGGACTGGTAAAGTTATTTACTGAGGTACTAATGGTGCTGCCCTTGTTAGCCAAGCCCACTGCTAATCACATTAATTTCACTCTTACACAGCCAAGCTGACACAGGTAGTGTGTAACACTGACTAGCAAACTTTTATATGCTTCTAGCAGGCAATTCTACCATTCCTTTGTATGTTAAATCCAACCTTGCACAGCATAAACAGTATCTACGCTTATGGCACTTAATCTGTAAAGTTAGCTTACTTCATATAGCCAAAGAGTCACTGGCTACTTTTAAGGAAGTGAGTGATTATTTGTCATTGCGAACACATCACAAATACAGCATGTTAACACTGTGCATTGCCAGAAAAGTGACTTCCGTGATTCGACTCCATCCGTGAAGGAGCAGTGTAGTTTTGCAAAGCTTAGAGCAGTGCTTGGCGACGCACCTTTGCTCTGGGTGGGTCCCTCAGTGGTACCTTTTACTGTCCAGGAGACATTAGTATCATGGAGCCAAGTCCCCAAACTGCTAGTGCCACCGACTGTCCCACTTGAAGTCATCACGGACATTTTCTTCAGCTTCCTTTAATATAATGCGCCAGATCCATAAAGCCGTAATTGTAAATAAAGGTGTCGTTAATCGAATCCACCTTTTTCCACATAAGTGACACTAGTTCAGATTAAACATGCCGCCAATTCGCTATTTATATATTTTATCATTCAGTTGCGGGTTTAGAGCATTTACTTCTGTATGGCTGCCATTCTAGCTACACACGTCCCTCAACCAATCCATCCAATGTCAGGGCTGCACTGCTTAAACATTTTGACAAATCAGACACATTTTGAATGTTTAAATAGGCCTAAGCTAACATTTTATTCCTGTCTCGTCTCGTTGACGAAAATGTCAGTTTTATTTGCAAAGATTTTTTTTTTTTTTGCATATCAATGTCTCCTGGAAAAAAGTCATTGGCAAAACATTTCTCGTCATGTTCTTTCTTGGTCTAATGAGATTAACTCTGGTTTGCGTGCCAGTATGTAAGTGTGTAAAAAGAGTTACAGTAAAGAACACCTTTTTGGTCACAATGTGTTGATGTTGACAGCTACAAATAATTAAGAGATTTTAAGCTCCATCTAAAACAGGCTGACTAAAATCAAATGAACAGAGAGAATGAGCGAGCATGTAAGAGAGGACAGGAGTAAAGGGAGGTCTTTTTTTTATGTTCCTCTTCCACATCAGCCCCCACAGTTTGGAGATAAAAGGAAGAGTTGCCACGGCAACGGCAGGGTGAAAGGGAAAGTATCTGATGGGCTACGCACACACTCATGCACACATAGATAAGACGACTTGGGCTTCTCCTACGCATTTAAGGTTTGCTTTAAAGCTATTTTTTGCAGACAATAAGGCTCCTGGCTGCATGTAAAAGTGACACTAATACGTCAGATGTGTTGCACTTTTGCCGTCCTCCCTAAATATGTATTTTATCGTCGCGCATGGGAATCAGAAAAATAATTTTAATAATAACTACATAAATGAATAATTAAATATGATATTATTTGTTTATATTATATATAATATATACAGTGTATTTTATTTTTCACTAAATGAAAATATTTAATGTAAAGATTCATATAAAATGTGTTATATAAAAAACTGTGATTTTAGGTTTTATAGATATTGAATATCTGTATATAAGAATATTTAATGTAGAATTTATTGTAAATAAAATCCATCATTTTAAGTCCATCTGTGTATCCTCCCTTTGCAACCACTTCAATTCAATTCATGTCAGTTTACAAACCAATAACAGATCACACCCACACACATTTTGTTTAAACAGTCAAGAGGAAAAAACTCTTATGTCTTTATTTTGCCATGAATTTCACATGGTGAAAAAAATCACTGGTTACAAAAGAAGGTGAACCGCCGCGGCCAGAGGCGGAGCAACAAACAGAACGAGGCGACAGAGTTTAAGACACACACAACATTAGCTTGCAGCCCAAGACAGTCTCAACGCCACACGCGGGCCTAACGCTCGACCTTTTGACCTTAGCTATGGGTCGGAGCGAGAGAAAGAAGCAGGGAGGGTGTTTCAGCCTTTTACCACTTCAAAAATGGCTGTATCGCCACTGGTGGGCGGGGGGTTCAGGGAAGAGGATTGTTGACCGTTGCCAGGGTGACGACACTCGAGAAAGGGGACAATCTGATCGGCCCGGGGTCGGCGTGTGCAGGAGTCTGGAAAAAAACAGGGTCCTTGTGGACAGAGGGAGGGAAGGAAGAGCAAGAACTCCAGAAAAGCGCTATGTTAGAAGAAGGAGGAGGTGGAAGTTGAGAAGGGTCTGGGAAGGAATTTGGAGCTTGACTCCCCTCCACTACCTTCTCTCTCTCTCTCTCTCTCTCTCTCTCTTTAAGATCCTGTCTTTCTACGCATCATGCGTTCATTTGTTTCGAACCAAAATCCGAAACATGCGTCTTATTTCAATATCCATTTTCAAAACCAAAATGAAAAAACTAACTAATTTTTTGATTTCCCAATTGACAATTAAAAATTGATTTAAAAAAAACACACACGTGTGTTCCATTTTGGTTTTTTTTCTTAAAACCTTTGTTTTGATTCAATAAGAGGGATAGTCTACTTCATCTGACATTCACGTCACTTGTGATTGAGACAATAAAATATGAGTGCATGTTTTTTTGTCACAAAACAGCTTGCTTCTGGTTTTCACATTTTGGTTTTTGAAATAAATAGCAGAAAAAAGACCTGGACATGGACCTGGACATGGACCTGGACATTTTTCTAACACTCCTTTCTGCATCAAATGCTTGAGTTTGCGGAAAAGCATAAAGTCGGGCTTAGCTTGAAAACAAAAGCACACAAAGTGTCGTTCCGGTGCTGGGTTTTTGGGTTAATGCTGGCATCTCAGCGGACCACTGGAGCACAATCAACAGCCTGTTGTTCTTACTTAGCTGAAGCACAGTGACGTAGCAAATGGTGCCAATACCTCCTCCTCTGAATCTTTGGATTCAACATATTTACACTAAAACCCTAGTGGTACCATGTAGTTCTGTAGTTCCCGCAAATCAACATGACTGAACTCTCTTCGGACCTTGTTGGCAGCAGGTTTAAAGCACTATGGTGTCTGCCCTTATGTATACGTCACTTTATTTTTGAGACCTTTGGCATTAAGCAGTTAGCATCACTGTTGACTATATTGTTGGTTTTTTTTCATGCAACACTGAAATTCGCAATGCATTGTTAGTCACATTTCCATTCCATTTTACCCTCACTGTTTCAAAGGGCCTCAATCACCAAGCATTCTTAATGTTTTCACAAAGATTCACCAATTAAAAATGTTCTAAGGTAAGAAGACAATCTACAACTGGTGAAGTGCACTTGTAGGCAAATTTTCATGCGTACTTCTGCAAAATTATAGTTCACCAGTTGTAGATCCTCTTCTCAGAACAGAATCTCTAAAAAGAAAGCATCAGTTTGTGTCCGAATCTTTGTGAAAACTGTTTTTACTGAGAAATTTCTCCTTATGAACGGTTGGTTGAAGCGTCTTAGCTGTGCTTCTATGATCATGTTTTGAACCCACGCTATGTTAAGAGTTTCCACCTATGTCACAGGAACGTGACAGTTACAGTTGAACCCAGAGCAGCTGTTGAAGCTGTAAAGTGGGTCGACGTTGGAGTGTAAACTCGAGTGACGTGGCAGGGGTCGGCGCGAGGCCGCGTTAGCCCCCACGCTAGCCTCTGGCGTGCTGTGCCTGTCAGCCACGGTTTGTCAGGCAGACAAGTGTTAAAAGGTTACTTTGACCAGACACTGCTAAAGAGACTAACGGTGCATAAAGACCGAGGCTGTTTGGTTTGGTGTTTCTAACATTGTACTGTTATAAGTGTTTGATTCGACTACACTGAACTACACCCTATAAATTAGTTTTAGTCTATTCTAACAATTCTGTTGTTAGCATGCGTTCAAATCAAACTAAATCGAATCAGCTACTTAACCCTTAAACTGAACTCTGCTTCGAATCTAGAGTTCTTCTTGTAGCTTACAAAATGGCAGCTAAGTTTAAAGTGGAAATTTTGCCGTTTCTGTTTTAAATAACAGGAACTTTTAACAGTGCTTGAATCCTGAGGCTATTTGGCTTAGAGTTTCTAACACGGTATTGTTATAATGTGTTTGAATCGACTAAATCGAATCAGCTACACTCTTAAAATTAGTTTTAGTTGATTCAAAAACATTCCATTGTTAAAATGTGTTTGAATAGACCGAAACGGATTTTTAAGGTGTAGCTGGAGACGAACCAAATCTAAACTGTGCTTCGAATCTAGAGGCTTCTTCTTGTTGGTTACAAAACGGCAGCTAATTTTAAAGTGGAAATTTGCAGCTTCCAGCCGACGCAACAGCAGCCTTTCCGACCGACTCGGTCCTTAAATTTCCCCACATTTAACCCCTCGCCTCTTCCGTGGGTAATCTGATCCTGTGACGTTGTTCCTCCCGATGCCGTAACAGCCTATGACCTCAAGCTTGCCCCCTTTATTTTTATTAGCCCAAGCCTTGAGGTGGCTGATCCCCACCAGTTTTCCCGTCCCGGTGTGACGTAGATATGTGCAAAAAAGAGCAGCTTTTAGGTTACACAGAGCAATTCAGGGCCATGCGCAGCACAAAAACAAGAAAGAAACAAAAACAAAAAAAGCTATCTCAGACTTCTGTACACCTGGATATGTATGCAGGCAGAGCATCAATAAATACAAAAATACACATTTCCAATGAACAACAAAATTGACTTATATAATAAAAAAAGATCATAAATTAAGACTATGAAAGAGACACTGCAAGGTCTTAAGACAGACATTTTTTTCTTAAGAACTTTTTTTTTTTTCTTCTTTCAGTTCAGGTTGTTCCTTGCTGTTGCCATGGAGACCGTATTCTGTCTCTCCTGAAGATAAAATGACTCTCACCTCTGTCTCTCTCCCACTTTCTCTCAGTCTGTCTCACATTTCCGAGGCCATATGTGCTAGAATAGAAGCTCTCAGCACTTTTCCCTATATTTGGCCCTTCCACCAACAAAGTGAGCATCCTATAAAAAGTCTTGGCTTGTCTAGTGTCTTTTGGGCCAATTTTTAAAATTCTTTCATCCACTTTTGTGTGTCCGTGGAAGAAACATGGATGAAAAGAATATCATCAGCTCTCGCTCAGAAAAAACATGCTGGGACATGCTAACCCTCTTTCCCCCCGCTCACACATATGTATATGTATATACACACACACACACACACACACACAGCTGGTGTGTGGTTTAGATGTGTTGTGACAGCCATTTTCGCACCAGGATGTCGAGGTGTGTTTGTCAGGAACAGGCAAGCAGCATCAGCCCGGTTCCTGTTCAAACAGAGAAAACAAGGGACAAACAACCTGCTAAAAAATTCTCCCATTCTGAGAGAAATCATCATGGTAGGACAAGGATAAATTTTCATCCCTCTGTTGTCCTTAGCTCTGTCTCTGTCCTCTCCTGGAAAAAAAATTATTCTGGTGCTCAGGACACTCAGAGAGCCTATTTTTAGCTTACACACCACTGTCAGCATACAAAGACTGGACGATACACACCGACACAATGGACATGACAACGAAACATGCCAGACGCCAATTGGCCATTTCAGGTAAGCGGCGATTGGTCCAGTTCGGTCGACACAAGCATATCCGAGGCTCGGACAAAAAAAAGCAAGATGGCATCACAACAGCTAAAGCAAATCTGTCGTTTAAAGCACATCTTTCTTTGCAGCAGGAAAAAGAAGTTTAGTCGACGGACTTGGAGAGGTGCTTTTCATGGAAGAAAATGTCTTGGCGAAATTGCACAGGAGCATGAAAACCAAAATCTTCACAGTTGGAATCCAGTAGACTACAACAATGATGAGGATCTGAAAAGAGAAGAGACAAAAATGCATCAGGAAAATAAATTAAATGTCCCTATTCATTTCAAAGTTGGTGTTTTTTTTCATATTATGGCATTGTGAGTTTAATTCTCCCGCTAAAGCAGCTTTTAACAACGTGGAATGAGCATGTTTTCTCAAAGGAAAAAAAACGCTTCACTTAAGGAGCGCACATGTGCCGACCCTCACTCCAGGAAAGAATAACACGTCTCTGAGATCAAATCCAGACGCTCCTTCCTGATCCCAGCCATTTGTTCCCCCTCTTCGTTTGTCGTTTGTCGAGGGAAAACAGACAGAGGGGGAGGCGTCGGACCCTTGCACCTGTTCTTGTCATAAACCCGTTAACCGTGTTTGGTCAACTCGCTATGTAACCCCAGTAGCGGCTAAGAAACTTTAAACCTCCACCATAGCTTTAAATGCAGTCCTGCTCAGACATGGCTTTATGCTAGCCAAATTGTTTGTTAGCTTGACCAGGTTGTGAAAAAGAGGGAACTTGTAAAGGTATTTTAGAAAAGAACATTTGAATATTTGAAAGAAAGTAACAGCAATTAGCCTGCAGTTACTGCAATGGCAACAGCAACAACAAAAAAATGATATCTCTCTGCTAGTCACCAAAAGATAGCCAAAAGATGTTCTAGAAATTTCTGACTAAAAAGTTCATATAAGATTTCAATATTTAACGTTTGTTTGACTGAAGACTTTTGCTTGATATGCTTTCTCATGCTAGCTAGCAAATAACCATTTTGAAGACTTCTGAGATTTATCAAGCTAGTGACCACCTTGTTGGTTTGACATACTGATGACTGACAATTAGCCATTTGTAGCGCACATATTATCTCCCTCGCCTTATTTCTGATATTTTGGCAAGATTCTATAAAAGAAGTTAAAAAGTATAAACTGGCTTGATGATGGACAAACTAGACAAAGTTTGAGCTGGTAAAAATTAAGAGTGGCTAGCTTGTTTGTTTGACAAGTTTCTGTTGCTGGCTAGCAACTAGCCATTTTATAGACCATACTTTATTCCCTCTTTCATTTTCTCCAAGCTTTTAAGAAAGCTTAGAATGGTTTAATGTTGGTCAAAAAGAGAAACTGACCTTTATGGACTAGCTCAAGTCCTGATTTTTCCTTTTATATTTTTCTTGCTAGCTAGCAATAAGCCATTTTCAAAAATGCATTTGAACTCACTCTGTCTTGACATTTTGACTAGCCCCAAACAAGGGAAGGACTAAAGTCTTAAATCGTATATTGGTCAAACTGGACACAGTTTAAGCTATTTAAAAGGAAAACAGACCTTTCTAGCTCAGGCTGTTGACTGACTTAACCTTTCTAAGATACACTTGTTTTTTACTATGTGAAACTGGAGTAGTAGAACAGGAAGCAAGCCAGGAGGTTGTTAACTCCCTCTCTCTCTCTTTCTCTGTCTCTCTTTCTCTCTCTCTCTCTCCCCATCCCCCCTTTTGCACCGTATCTGCTCACTTTGGGGAAACGATCTCCCGTCGGCGTAAAAAGCAGTTCTCCTCTGTGATCGCAGCAACAGGCTTTAGCAATTATCACATGCGTTAAAACAGAGCCGGAGACGACAGAGCACGAGAAAGCTAGACTCAAGCCACTAGTTCATCCATCTATCGTCCATCCGTCCATCAATCCCGTCGGCCATTGTCGTGCTCGGTGTGAGTGGAGCAGGCAGGGCAAAGCCTGTCCGAGGGGAAACAAAGCATCCCCTGAAGCATGAGTCCTGCTTTAAGACAGCATGGGCTGCTTGTCAATGGAGCAAGGTTTGGAGTAATGACCTCTGCTCTCCCCCTCTCAACCCTCTGCTGCATGCCTGGCATACACTCGCTCGAGCAGAAAGACACACACCTATTCACCAACGCGCATGCCTGCCCTCTCAGGTCGAGCTAGGGGTAATTAGTCTTCAGCCACAAAAAATGGTAAACCATCGTCTCTGAAACAGATCTAAAACTGGAAATGTAACAAACAACGCTAAAAACAAACAAAAATTATTCTGGAGTTTGGAATTTGATAACTAATGTTACTTATCATTCCCTTTCTTGGTGAGGTGCCATTTGGTGTTGAAGTCAACAAGATTTTAGTCAAAAGCTGTCAATTCAGCCCTTGGCTCCTATTATGCATTCTGAATTAATCTGATCAATCAGATTAACTCTTCTGATATTACAGCAAACCCATTAACAAGAGACAAAAAAGGTGACAGCACTTTGCCCTTTCCGATTCTCATTAACATTGCATCTGAAAACACACAGGTGCTCATCTAGATGATGAACCAACAGCTGCTAATTACACTAATTATCAAAGCCATATGTCCTTTACATGCTGCCTTAAATTTCCATTAAATAAATGTTTGAGAAAATGTTTAGGGTGAAATCTGGGCTTAACTGGGGCTTCTGATGATTTTATTTCTATCATCTTCAACTGCTGCTTTATACAAGCAAGGCCATAATAATGATAGATAACATTTGAGCTGTGATGTAGTTGTAATGAGTATGATGTAGATAAATATTATTCTTTCAATTATTTCAGGTTAAACAACTATGATGCAGTTGAAGCTGTAGCTGACAAAATAAAATGAACGTAAAATAGGATTTCCTCAAAATAGATTTTCAAAGAAATAATTTAGATTGATCAATAAATTAATTTACTAGGCAATTAACTGAAGTCATTAGTGGCAGCAATATATGAATGTCATTTTAGACTTCAGCCGTTAATTATTATTATTAAACAGAGGAGACATCTTGAAACACTGGAAACGTTGATGCTCAGAAAGAAATGTACTGTGTTTTTTAATCCCAGCTATTCACATTTGATTTTATGGGAGAGAGAATTTAACAGGCTGATGAGAAGAGCAGCAGCAGCGTGTTGACCGGTTCATGCACTCAGCCGCGTATCACGTGACCTATGTCACGTGTGCTGAGGATATGATGTTTCGACCCTCAAGCTGTAGGTCAGCAAAGCTAATTATACCCAGTTTGTTATGTAGGTAGCTGCTGTTGTTTCAAGTAAACCGGTTAGAGCCTATGAGCACTATAAAATTGGTGTTTTCTTAAGATAAGAGGTGGTGTGTGTGTGAATGTGTATGAAATGATCCAGCCTGTGCTGCGAAAGGGAGGATGTCTGCAGCCAAGTGAGCTCCCATGGGAGAGAGATAGCGAAAAGGAAGAGTGTGAGAAAAAAGGCAGCAAGGAGGAAGAGGGGAGAAAAAAAGCACCAGTGAAGCTTTGTTTACCCCTCCTTCTCCTGTCCTCCCCCTCTCCCCTCATCCTCCTTTCCTCTTTGCTCTCCCTTCTCTTTTCTCTCTCTCCTCCTACAGCTCTGGCCAGCAGAGAGCAATTGCATTGTTAAAAACAGGGAAAAGGGAGGGGTCACTAAGAACACTTCATGGTCATTTAAATGCATAGGAATGTCCCGATGGACAGAAAGAAAAGGCCTCCACTTTGAAATTAACTGCCTAGTCGAGGTGGGCGGCATTCCAGCCACACACACACACACACACACAAAACAGGCTTGGTCACTGTGCTTTTAAGAAGCAAAGATAAATGCTCGGCCTCGGGAGGTCAAGAATGGCGTGAGCGCGCTTGGCTGCATCTCATTCTTTAAAAAAAAGAAAGGAGTCGGTCCTGCTTCATGTTTCCTGTTATCTCTACGGTCTGAAGGGGTTCAGTAAAGTTGAGAGTTTGTTTCGTCTACAGGCCTACAGTTCCCCAGGCGGCCAAGTCTCTCTGTCACAAGCAGATGTGCCGTGTAAAAAGGTGTACAATGGTGAAGTGCTGATGAAAAACCTGATTGTGGATCAGTTGTCTGAAAAAAGGGAAAGTCTTTCAATTGCAGTCTGCCACTCAGGATAGCCTCATTTTCTCTTATATATTGCTTGTGTGGGTGTGGGTTCATTCCCAAAAGCCTTCTTGCAAGGGTTTGAGGAGGAGTGAAGATCTTTAAGAGAGTTTCTGCTGAATAAGAGCTGTCTGTCTTTGCTCTTTCTGATCTCGCTGTCTCTGTTTTTAATCATCGCCTCTTCCTTTTCCATTAACTGGAAAGTCCAAGTTCTGAAATGGTGGCCTGATAAAACTAATCTCTTGTCCTCTCTCCCGTCTCTGCTGGAGCTACAGACGATAACTAAAGAGAAGAATACTTCAATCTTCGTTAGAATATACGAGTCCGCATTAGAGAATACGGTCCGTATTCAGGTTCAAATTAAAACCAGCTGAGGGTTTATATTCCAAATTAAACAGCTGTGAAAAAACTGAAGGTGATTTGTCTTTGTTACTGAGTTCCAAATGTACACAACTTCGATGAATGAGATTGGCAACATTCATCCTTTCCTTTTTTCCCTAACAACAATTATATTGTGATTATTTCAGACTTTGGCCTTGTTTACACTTACTTTATTTCATGTTTTCTAGTTCTATAGGGTGGAGGCAAATGACCGAAAAGAGTATCAGGGGGACAGTTCATCGCTCAAACATTAAAGTAATAAAGTATAAATCAAATTATCCAACATGAGCAAAATGTAGTCAGTGAGAGGTTTTAAAATATCAGTTTTGGTACATTCTGTAAATAGCCCAACCCTAATTAGAATTAGTGACTATTCTTTGGCCAACAGGTTCAGGTCATACACTATACGTCCTGCAAAAATGCTACACATATCATAGACAATGCTTTTTATTGCTGTAATTACCTTCTGTATTCTTTTTTCCTCTCCCTCCTTTCTTCTTCTCTTGTTGCCTCATCCCTTTTCTCACCCGCCCTTAGACAAATTTCCCCTTCAGGCACAATAGAAGTCTTCTAAATGGTTTCAAATCCCCTCCCTGATGCTACGCCCCACACCGCACCACTCATAATTCATCTCGCCATCCCGGGAGACAGTTTCTCAAACCCACCCGCGGTTCTCGCTCTATCTAAATTTCTCAAGGAAAAAAAATCTACAGTGTGTGGCTTCACACACTCTGAAAATTCAATAGTATTGCATAGTACTTGCCATTTTGCTTTTGTGTCAATGCACAAAGAGCTGAATCATGAGCTCAGTGACTTCTTACAAGCTCCAAGAAGATTCAGAGATCTCTCTTCTTTCTCAGTTTTCCTCTCTCTCTCTTTCTCTCTGTCTTACTCGCACGGTCGGCTTTCAAAGCTGAAGGCAGTTCAGATAAAGCACAGCCAGTGTATTTGCCAATCCTCACACACACACACACACACATACAGAGGTGCTTGCTATCATTCTGTGGTGCTCAATTATAACACGTTCTAAGTAGATTTAAATAATATTACAGCTACTCCTAATACTAGCCTTAAGTTCAGTAACCAAAAGCAAATCTTTTGACACATTTAGTGTTTTCAAATAATTACTAGAACCTTTCTGTAACAGCATTTTTCCTTATGGCTGTCCTCTATATGCAAAAAATAAAAATCAGTTTAAAAACCAATATCCCTCCTCGAGCCCTCAAAACACTCAGACACAAAATCACACCCACCTGCATCACAACAAACCCATATGCACCTATTATTTAAACTGACCCATGAAAAATAACTAGGACCATCCTATTAAACATTCATGAAAAACTGGATTAAAATGAGAGTGGAGTTAGCTGAAAGCTAACAAATGAAAGCAAATAAAATGTCACAAAACGACAGGCTGGGCAAATAAGTAGATGTACTGTCTGTCCAAGCTGGTTTGCCTTTCAAACATGCAGCCCCCTCTTAATGAAACCTGGAATAATCTAATCACTCTACCAATAGCCAATTTGCTGCTGATTTAATAAGAATGTGTGTGGCCTTGCACCCAGCACTAATGAGTAGAATCAGAAGTAGATTAGATTTTGCTAGCCAAAGTAAATCACTCTATAATCCAATCTATATATCAACAAAAGAGATAATCATACAAATATTATAAACAGAGTCAATAATAAATACAAGGTTCTGTGACAAAATGGGAACAATCCAATTAAAAGCTTAAAATTAACTGCACAACAAGATATTGTTTTAACAAGTTTGTGACCTTGCCAGTGGCTTAACACATCCCATTACACCTTCGTACTATAATTCCCTTGGTTCTGTCACTTGTTCTACTTTCATTCACAAAAAAGGCACAGATGGAGCTTTAAAAATATCTTCTGTGTTAACTTCAGCTGTAAATTGCTCCTGACTATGGCTTTGATAAGAAACCACTGTGAGATGGAGGGATTCACTGATTTTTTATCCTTAGTTACTATTCCAGCTCAGTTTTGTCTGGGAATCTGGTTGAAACAAATCCTTTCATTGGTGTGATTTATATTTATGGTTATCATATTCAAAATACTTCCATTTCCTTAGTACAAGGACAGTTTCCATGGGGCAGCTTGGGGTTAAGGGTTTTGCTCAGGGGCTGAGTGGTAGTGTCAGAGTCAGAATAGAGCTAGACTTGAACCCACAAACTCGTGGTATACAACTGACTATCCTAGAACTAGACCACCACCACCCACATCTTAAATAGTACCCGGAACTGTGTCCAGCTTAAACAGTCTTTGAAACCCTTAAAACTGGTCAAACCACTTCGGCTTTGTTTTTGAAACCATGATCAGCTGAACCAGCATCAATCCAGCAAATGATTGTCAAGACCCAGATTAAAATCTATGCTGAATTATGTTTTTTGCCATACATACCTCACAGGGTGAAGGAAGGTTAAGGGACAGTGAAGACATGCAGGTGTCAGGCTGGGAGATGCTTCCAGGTGCTGACAAAGGCAGTGGGAATTAGGGAATAGGGTACAGTGGTTATGCTGTTCCAGGCATCCAACGTGGGATCATAGCAGTCCAGAGTTTTGCAGCGTTGCGTTCCAAAATAGCCTCCAACAACATACAGTTTGTTCCCCGAAGCTACTGCCTGGCAGCTCATTCGCTTTGCGGTAACGTCACCCACTTTAGTCCACTGGTAACTTTCACTGCAGAATTTGTAGGCCGAACAGGCGGAGAACTCGGTGTCGCCTCCCATTACAAAGATCTGGTTCCCTAACACGGCAGCTGCGGTGTAGCGCCATGGCTGTGGGCAAGACGCCGGGACGGTCCAGTGGTTCTCCATTGGGTCATAGCACTGGACTTTAGGCAGCTTGTCGTGGGCCACACTTGTTCCTCCAAAGGCAAATAATTTGAGCTTGACACTGACAACAGCGGCATTGCTGACGCCCTCGCGCAGAGGTGCCACCATGCTCCACTTGTTGGCAACTGGGTCAAACTGCTCCACCTGCTTCAAAGAGACAGATGGCGAGGCTGGGAGGCAACCAGTAGCAGCCGTGTGGCCTCCGACTACGTACAGGCAGTGGCGCAGTTCGGCTGAACCATGGCCAAATCGAGCTATCAGCATGGGCGCTGCTTTGGACCACTCTTCATGCAAGGTATCGTACACCCAAACGTCCTTGGATACACCGTTCTCTGAGCCTCGGCCACCTGTCACGTAGACTTTGCAGCCAATAGCACAGGCACTGAACTCTTTGCGTGGACTAGGAATGTCTGCCTTTGGAATAATTTCCTTGGCTTTCTGATCCACCAAGTATAACTTGTCACACATAAAGGTAGGACCACCTAGTAGGAAAAGGGCATGGCTGGTTTTGCGTGGCCTTGCGCATGGACTGTTGACCACACCATCATTTTGCAGGATGCGTAGCTTGCAACGGATGGCCTCATCCACCAGCTCTTTGCTCTTGGCCTGGGCGTTGATGAGCTCCTCTGTGGACACATTCTCCATGAGAAAGATGGCAGGCAGGAGGGCAAGGCGTACGGTTCTTAACAGCTCAGGCAAGTGACAGTGTCGCCGTTCCAGGTCATAGTTCACCCAGTTAAGTGCCGATTCATAGACCAGCCGCTCGTCCTCTGTCTCGAGCTCTTCATGGGCGAGCAGCTGGACCAGCATGTCCTTGGGGAGCTGCAGGAATTCCTCTGTCTTACAAATGGCAGGGAAGTTACTCAGACACATGCTCCAAGAGAGTTGGGAGAGCTGGGTGCACTGGTGGGCATCGGACAGAAGCAGCATGCCGAGGCAATTGGATGGATGAAGGTTCTTCTCAAGGAACTCGGCACAAGCGTCTCGAATGTCCTGAAACTCTAGCATGTCCCCTGCCTCCAGCAGTGACTCTGCATTCTCCTCGTTGATGACTACGCGGGATGAGTAAGCATAGTCCAAGAGAAGTTCTAACACCTGGTAAAAAGAGTGACACAAAGGTTAGTGTATGATACTTTAGCTAAATTAGCATGCTAACCTAATTTTTAATAATAACATCCGAATTAAATAGTAACCTAATTTTTGACCTTATACCCCATGTTTTTTGGTTTAAAAGTATATTGGCCCCCCGACTGATCCTTAATTCAGTAAATGTAAGGATCCTGCTTTAATTTAGCACTTCAAATCCATCCGAATTCATGAGGAAAACCCCAATTTCTGAACTGAATTCAACAGGTCTTATTTGAGCAGATTCTAACCCTACTGAGCAATGATGGCAAAATCCAGAACTCATCAGTGATACCTCTGGATGAATGGAGTCTCCAAAGTCCACTTCCTTGGCTTGACTCTCCCTCAAACCTCCACTGAACATGGCCTCAAAATAGCGGCTGCAGGCAGCCAGCACAGCACGGTGACATGGGAAGGACCGACTGCCGGCATGAAGCAGAACGTCGGTGAAGAGTCTCTGCTGCCGCAGGACATTCAGGTGCATCAGAACGCTGTCGGCATACGAGGACTTGTGGAAAAGGTAAATGTTCATTGAGTCCGAGCTGGCCCGCGATTTGCGGTTCTCGTGGACGCAAACCGACATTTTCATTGAATCCTGTTAGAAAGGCAAAAAACGTAGACAGTCAGAACAACAGAACAGGATTCGGTAGAAAAAAACAGGAAAAAATAAACATAGGGTCAATTCACTGATGAGTTTGGACCTTGATTTAGGTAGCGTGCGTTGTTTCGTTAGTACTCGTATACTCGAAAAGTTTTAACCAAAGTTGGCTATTTTGTAACAAAGAAATAGACAAAAGCATATAGGTTTATAAATGTTTCTAAGGTAGACTAGAGCCGTCTTTGATGTCTCTGTGTTTCTAAATGAACTGATCAATATCAGTAAAGTCCACAGAGACCAATGCCAGACCTGGGAAAAAGATGACAAAATATGATGTCATTCTGCAAACACACCCACACACAAACACACACACACACACACACACACACACACAAAGCCCACTGGATCTGTCTCTGATGTCTAGCCGCATGGAATGTGAGTTTAATCATTACCAGGTGCTCAAAAGGCGGACAGGACAGAGGGAGGGAGGGGGAAAAAACGACGGGAAAGAACTTTTCAAAGTAAACATCGCAGCCACTCCGCATAGTCAAGGCAAAACTAACAATGAGACGGGCGCCGGGCGCAAAGTCAACATCCAGAAGTGTCGGTGTCACCGGTCGCCATCTGCTCGCCTTTGCGCTGCGCTGCTCACACAAATCCAATCAGTCGTCATTTCCATGTAAGCGATCCCACTCCGTCCCTCCGGACCCGAGATAATTGCGTTGTCGTTAATGTCGCCCGCAAACCCGAATGTAGCTGTTAAACCAACTTAAACTCGTTACGTCCGGAGACGCGAAGCCGCTACATCGCACCTGATGCCAAGCGATAATTTACTTAAAGCCTCTCGCAGATGCGGAGGAGCGGAGCAGAAACCGCGGCGCTGACACGCAGCCAAACCGGCAACACGCCTCTTAAACAACGGCCTCGAACGCGGACGCGGCGGTCCGGGGTTTGGCTGAGAAATGGCACCGAATGAATGCACAGACGAACACATGTGTCTAATGCAACAGCTGTATATATTACGGTGCGACAGCGTGAAATTCGAATAGCAATTCGATGTAAACGGGGTCCATTGATGCCTGAAATAATTACAGGGCACTGTGTATGTATAACAGCGTGCGAGTGTGACCGATGCATACACAAAAATATCAATTACATATTGTATATAGGCTATTTTTGCCGGTGCTCGCATAAAAATGTCATCACAAAGCCACACAATTCTGACAGACAGGTAGATAGATAGATAGATAGATAGATAGATAGATAGATAGATAGATAGATAGATAGATAGATAGATAGATAGACATTTATCAGTGTAATTTGTTCTTGCATGCATTCACATTTTGGATACAAGATGACTTCCTGTCACTAGTATAATAAACACAGAAACGCGCTTTATATGTACTATATATTGACATATTCTGTGTATATCGATTTTTGCAAACTTTTCACTAAACACAACGAGGTTCTAGACAAACCGCTTAACTGCTGCTTCTCATCAACACGGTTTTGGCGTCGCTGCAGCTCTCGGGCATCTTTTTTTTCCCCCCGTTAAAGCGTATGCAGAACTGTAGCGAAACTGTTGCAGAAACGAACCGCAGTGCTACGATGTGTCCGTACCTGTTTGTGTAAAAGCAGGAGTTCAGATGCGTCCAGTGCTCGCGCATACCAGTCCCGCCGCCGCCGCCGCCGCGAGACGCGTGTCCGTGAATGCGCGTGTGTGTGCGTCGGGAACAGCTGAGGGGTTGTGTTATAGCGTGTGAGGAAGAGGCGGGGCGCGGGTGAGAGCAGCCAGTGAGGAAGAGAGAGGAGAAAGGAGGATGGAGAGCAGGAATGAAGGAGAGGAGGAAGAACTAACTGAAATGATGAAAGGTGGACCACTAACAACGTTTTGGGGATGATGCTGCTTTCAGAAACGCACAATACCATTTACTGTGATTCATGCAGATGTTGGTTGTTGCTGCAGTTTCTCTGCTGTTGTGTCTTCTCTTTTCTATTTTTGTCCGCAGGTATGGAAGCAGATTATCTGGGGGGTTTTTTGTTTTGTTTTTGTCTTTTTTTGTTTGTTTGTTTTTCCTCTATCCTCCTTTTCCTTTCTTTTTCTTCCTTTTCTCTCTTCCCTCTTCTTTTTCGTCTTCTCCCCCCCCCCTCCCTCTGTTGCCTCTCTCATCAACTTTATTTATCCTGTTTACGTATTTTAATAAATTGAAAACATAAATAAATAAATAAATAAAGTCGTCCTCCGAAAAAACAAAAAAAAACAAAAAACCGCACAATAAGTGTGTTGTACAAACATGCAACAAATTTACTGAACAAAATATTGTATGTACAATATCCTAACGTAATATGTTCAGAATGTGTTTGTTCTTTTAAACGAATGCTAAAGTTGCAAAGAGAAAAGATGTATCATTCCAATCTATCTATCTATCTATCTATCTATTGTGTGCGCGTGTTTGTTGATTTGTGAGGACATTTTATATGTGGACTGGTTCTTTTTTTATTATTTTTTTTAAGGTTCAAAGTACTGGTTGTTGGTTAGTGAAATTCGGACACAGCATCAGCACTGCATATGGTAAAAACGCCAATGGTGTCGAGAAAAGAACGTGTCTCATAATGTCATACATGCAGGTGTGAACATCTATGTAATTATCTACACAATGAACAAAAAATGAGAAAACATGAAAAGGAAGCTCTTATTGAATTGAGTCAGTGTACAGTCTTAATATTTACTGTTACTGCTTTAAAGCTAATTATTTTAAATACTAACTATGGCTACGTCTAGACATCTAGTTCTGGATAAAGTCCTTGATGGTCCTCAGCTGTCAAGTTGGGACAGTTTTGGATTAGGATTGATGGTACATTAGCGTCCTCTGCTGGAAACAACAGCAAATCAAGCCAGAAATGTCTACTGTTCTTATCTTTATTCCCATTTAAACCTATTTGGATACCTATAAAAAGCTGAATATACTGTATGTCTTGACAGAAAGGCAGCTGCTGCTTGCAAATAATAAGGACTATTCAAAGGGAATTTAACACACAAAAAATCAAAGGAATTGAAATTTGCTTTTTCACATACAATTATTCTAAGTGTAGGGACATAAGGTGCCTCGCTCCGTGGCCAATAAATGAAGTGAGTGATTATTTGTCATTGTGAACACACCACACCGTGCAGCACAACGAAATGTGACTGCTGCATTTGACCCATCTGTGAAGGAGCAGTGGGCAGCTAACACGGGCAGAGCCCGGGGAGCAGTGCATGGGAACGGTATCCTGCTCATGAGCACCTCAGTGGTACCTTTACCGGTCCTGCATTCAAACCACCTTCTGATCACGAGGCGAACACCCCACCGTTACGCCACCAACTGCCCCAACTGAAACTAAATAAATAGTTAGCGAGTTCGTGTAGTGCCAGCCAAACAGCCTTTAAGGTTGGCAGCAAATTAATAACAGTCATTACTTGTTCCATTTTGCAGCCTAATTTGTTCTGCAGTAACAGTTATTTCTGAAGGTGTAAAACGCCTATTATTCAATGCAATAATTTGGGATTGCAGGATTTTCAAAATGAACTCCTCACTCAAGTCTTTTTTAGCAATAGCCTTTACTAATGTTACTAAAATATGGTTAATATCAAATTTTACTCAATTAGTATTCCAATGGGGAGTTTGTTATTAGAGCGTATTTCTTTGTTAGACTTTTTTGTTCGTTTACTTAAGTATGAGTGGTACTGGGGAATTTAAAGACCAGGTCAACACCTTGAACTATTTGTCATGTTTCTCGGGTCATTCCCAAACTATTATCTGTTATCTTGCTGTACAAGGCCATTGTTTAGGTAGATGGAATGTGTCATCCACTGGGACAGCAGAATCTATTTCCCAGCAGAACACTACTAAGAACTTCACACTGCCTCCAGAAAGGTGCATTTTTCTCATGTAACATATAGCTTTCATCTTGTCCCCAGATAAAATAAAACCACACACACATATACATGATATAAAGTGTTCCATCAGTTCTCAAATGTCGATTGTAGCATTTTCAGCCCCATATATCTGACGCACTGTCGCTAGGGGTGTTGAAATTAATCACATAATCGATGCATCGCGATGCAGATGTGGACGATGCTGCATCGATGCAATGGCAGCTCGTAATCGATTAGCGGTCTACGGCGGCATTGCAGGTGGTCTGTGACATGCGGTCCCCCTTTACTACTGAACTCACTTTATAAAAATTATTCCTTTTTTATTTTGCAAAACATTTCCAACTGATTTGGGCATATTTTGAACATTGAATGTATATATCACTGGTCACCTTCTAACTAACCGTATCTGCACAAATTATTGAAAAGTATTGCACAGACTCTAGTTCTCCACTGCTGTTATAATATCTGCACAAACTTCAATGTTAGTCAGACTGTTTTAAGAGATACTGTTTTATTAATAGACTGGATATGGAATTTTTCATATTGAAACTGTTAATAACCTCTTGCACATACAGTGTAAAAGTCAATTTCCACTTTTGTAGGTTAATACTGCATCTAAATTGTCTCTCTTTTTTTCCTATTTCTAGTACAAGTTTAAAGTTTATATTTAATACTCCATTTCTAGTTTCAAATGTATATTTTGTATTCTATTTATGTACTTTTTGTTCTATGTGCCCTATTTGTTCTTTCTTCCGTGTTTCTTGTTGCACTGTGTAAACTGGAGCCACGTCGTCTCGTTTCTCTGTATATCTGTACAGTATATAGCAGAGGTGACAATAAAGATTACTTTGATTTTGATCTTTATGAATAAGGAATTTAATGCAAATATTAAAAAGTAATACAAAAAATACTCCCTCCAACACTTAGTCTGAGTGGTGGTCCCTGGGACAGAACCAGTTGAAAACCCCTGGATGGTATCATAGTGACATTGCTTAGTGATTTTCTGGCTATGGCATAAAAATTCAGTAGCAACTATGGCTGCCCAATCTGTGATCCATGCCCAATCTGCGTGCAATGTGAAGTAATAAAAAAAAAATTGATTGCATGCATTGCGATGCATCGAGATATCGAATCGAATCGCTGATGTGATAATCGTAATCGAATCGAATCGTAAGACCAGTGAAGATTCACACCTCTAACTGTCACACGTCTTCGAATCATAGCAAGCAATACAATATTTAAGTATCTGGGCAATACCTCAAGAAATGAAAGGATGAGAAAGTTTAGGTTTAAGACTGTAAATGTTTCTGCTGATTAAAGCTGATCTAGCTGTTAAACTAAGAGCTGTTGAAATAATGTCATCTTATGTCAGGAAAGCGTCAAAACACAGAGAAAAGTAATATCACAGTTCTTCTTAATGGTGGCACCCCCTTGTGGCCAAGATGAATGGTGTCTGTAAAAGAAAATCTGTGCAAAGACAAAAAAGTATGAATATGATTAAAAAAAAAAATACAAAGAGAACAAGGTGATTGCTGGTACCCAGTAGAATTCAAAAGTTTCTTTAAAAAAGTTCCCCGTAACACCAAGTTCCTTCAGGGAGACTGTCCCTGTAATTCTGAAACTGAAGTCTCTCGGGAGTGTCTGCTACATTCTGTAAATGTACATTTATTTGCATATATATTGGGGATGTGAGGTGCACTCACAAGTGGTCACAAGTTCTAATATATAACTGATATACTTTTAGCTGTGATCAGGTTTAAAAATGAGTTCTCCCTTCTTCCTTACGCTGGATGAAAGACCAATCCAATAGAGTTGAACAAAAAAAAAACCCAAAGATATTACACATAGTTACTGTAACAAACCCGGTTCATTTGGGTATTTTAGTGTGCTCTTAAATGTGTGGATTTTTAATTGAGTTGAATCATCTTCTTACTTTAGGACTGACAGTTTAATTAGGTTTGTTGTCTGGATTGGTGCTAGTGGTTGAAATTCACCACTTGGTGGCGCCATTGATTTTTTTCTTTTTCTTTGTGATTCATGTTTATTACTTTTTAAACACAGTTCGTATTTTGTCCTTTGTTGATGTTCAAGGAATGTGTCTGTAATTGACTTTCACTTATTCTGACACCATGTCATTTTCAGTCGAGCATAATCCACTCAGTAAAAAAATGGAGTTTGGGGGATTATCTGGGATTTACTGTGTTTTAACAAGTAACTACCTGTAAAATACACAAAACATCAGCCAGCCATCATTACCTTGTGCTGTATTCTTTCATTTGACTAATATGACAGTCAATATCTTGGGTATTGGGTTTGTTTTTTTTTATTAATTCATTACGGTTTGTACAATACCTTTTAACACACACACACTTGGTCTCATTCATCAATATTTTGATTTTTCAAAAATGTGTTCTTAAAATGTTAAGACATTTAAATTGTATTAAATTATTAACTGTATTAATTAACTGTAGAAAATGTAACATTGTGCACAAATATGCTTGCAGTTAAATTTGCATAAGACCACATCTTACCTATGACCACATCTTAAATAAGAAAATATTAGTCAGTGTCAGAATCTTTCTGTAAACTGAGTGGGTTTTAAGAACAGTGGTGAATAAGGCTCAAAACAACTTTACATATACTGTCCCGTCCAACTGACAATCAAGTTTGGGATCACAGTGGCAAGGAAAAATAAAATACTATTAGTATTTAGTATTATTAGGGGACCATGCAGTAGAACACTGCGTGGAACCCTATTGGAATCGTGCTGATTTTTTTTTTCTGCCTTAAAACGCATTGTGGAGAAAAAACTGTAAGACCTACAGCTTTGAAATTTGGCAGGTAGGTCTGGTACCCCACCCACTACTCAGGCAAAAACAATTGCACCAAAATAAGCTATTTTGCGTTTTTCCAAAAAAAATTGCATTTTGCCTAATAACTTTTGAACCGTAGCTCTGAGTCTCAAATATCTTATATCATTTTATTCCTTGGGTCAAGACGAATTTTTTAGACCCTCGCATCTATTTATGCCATATTTGATTTTTTGCTAATTTGCATAAAATGAA
The DNA here is from genome assembly GCA_032718565.1 of Distichodus sexfasciatus. NCBI lineage: Eukaryota > Metazoa > Chordata > Actinopteri > Characiformes > Distichodontidae > Distichodus > Distichodus sexfasciatus. The sequence continues at coordinate 561,364 of JAVGVS010000286.1, forward strand.
AACCCAGCTTTTTCGAACTAGTCCCTGGATTTTTGTCCAATCTGCATGCAACTGGTATCATTGGAATCCCAAGACACTCTTCTTGAATTATTATCGAGCACATTTTTAATTTAGGTCTTCATATTTTTGTAATATGCAAATAAATGTGGTGGGCTTGGCATAGGACTGCAGCACCACACACCAAGTGTCATAGAAATCCAGGTCTGGGTGGGCTACAGCTTTGAAATTTGGCAGGTAGGTCCGGGACCCCACTCTCTACTCAGGCAAAAAAAAAATGCACCACTCTGCCAGTTGGTGGCGCTATAATAAGCTATTTTGCGTTTTGCCTAATACGTTTTGAACCGTAGCACCCTTGATAAAAGGATGAAACGTGTCATTTTTCAACGTCTGCCCACTTCGATTCGTCAAAAACTGATAAAGCCGCAAACTGCATGGCCCCCATAATCACTGCTTGCAGTTATATTTTTAGTATTCAGATGATGATGATCATGACACAGACCTCACCACACGAGTATTGTGGGGAAGCAACTTCTTTGCAGATTTGCAGGAGAAACCAAAGAAGCATTGGTCCATCTCAACAGACAGTGTGTTACACAAGCTACACATTGGAGTAAAAGGTGAATACATTAGTCAGTGTTTTCCAAGTGGGATAACCAAATAAGGGTTGCGGCAAGGCATTTGTATAACACTGAAAATGAACGAAGAGAGGAAATCTCACAATCTCAGTTTTAGTTTTCTCTTTAGTGCGAAGAGACAGTTCTGAGAAAAATGTGTTGAAATTTGGGCTGATTTATGCACAGGATTAATTTATAAACTCAACAAAGTAAACTGTTTTTATAATTGCAAATTAATCATATGACCAAGTTTGGCTCGGACTACCACTGGTAATTCCAGAACACTGACTGAAGCCTGGTTTCTTACAGAGAAAACACAGCATTTTCAGTTTCGTTTTGGGATATAGATGGTTCATATGTAGCATCATTATAAAGCATGCTTTAGTGATTTAAAGGCACAAAAAAGGCAATGAAACGGCATGTAGCTAAAAAAAATACTCTGTGCTGTTCAGGCCATAAAGCTTTACTACCTCATTTTGTTATCTTTTTATGGTAGTGTACTGTTGCAATTCTTTCTTGTAGTCCAAGAGGAGTCATGACCTCAATATGACAAAATGCCTTTCACTTTTTATGCTTGGCATGCCTAGGAAACATCTATTTGACATCCCCAGTAAACAGTCTATATGAGGTCAAGCGCCTCATATAGCAACCTTTTTTATTCAAAAGGAACAGCTGACCACATCTCATTTTTCATGACAAAGTATATGTTTGATATAACTTGATACATTCAGATTTTTTGCATAGTGTTTAAGAAAGGATGGTTCTGAGTCTTCAGTGTAAAACATTAGTTCTAACTTAACTTCTTTGTTTATTGTTGTTTACTTGCTATTATTATCATTGTTATTATTATTATTATTATTAAATTGTTCTGTTTCTTCTTTATTATTAAGGGTCCAAGCATTTCTGTTCACATCTTTGATTCTTTTTCCAGTCATTTCACTTGATTTTATACTTTCTACATTCTAACTGCTTGTGTCTTGATATAGTTAATGTAGTTATGTGAATTTACCTGATGGCCAGTACTGGTTCTGCTTACTGCAACTTATACTTGTACCCCGCTTATTATTATTATTAGGGGGCCATGCAGTGGAACACTGCGTGGTACCCCATTGGAATGGTGCTGATTTTTTTTTTCTGCACTAAAACGCGTTGTGGAGAAAAAACTGTAAGACCTACAGCTTTGAAATTTAGCAGGCAGGTCCGGTACCCCACCCACTACTCA